>NW_021031295.1:410352-433671 GCF_004153795.1 Camellia sinensis | reverse complement strand
ATGAAGGAGTGTGCGGAAGCCATCAAGGGGGAAGGTCGCTAGCTTACAGGGCCATTTCACAAGGTTATTGGTGGCCATATATGCAGGCAGACTCAGAGAAATATGTAAAGAAGTGTGAAAAATGCCAGAAATTCGCACATCAAATTTTTTGAGCTATAACTTTCTTCTTCGGCTTTTGTGTTGATTTCATATTGGCTCAATTTTGGCATTGCTTGTATAGTATTTTGATGTTGATGATCATGCATAGTGCATATGGTTGTAGTGAGGTTACATTTAGCTAAGTTACTTCATTTGAGACTAAATTTTGGCATCAATTGCATATTATATTGTATTAAAACCAAAAGAATATAATTGAACTTTGACAATATTTGGATGTAGATGGTTGCCTATAGCGCAGTTCAGTTAAGTAAAGTTACATATAGGTTAGTTACTTAAGTTTGACTTTATGTTACATGAACGAGTTGTAAACCTTTTGGACGCAACATCACAAGGGTGGGAGCATGCACACTACCATTTTGAAACTAGATATGCACTAAAGTCAAAATGCATTGCCAGTGGCAGTGTAAAACAGAGAAGAACAGAATTTTTTTTTATATTGCTTTGCTTCATGTTTACTTGGATATATAGACCCGGTTATTGTAGCATGATGGAGATGAAGTATTGATACATAACCAAAAAATGAAAAAAAACCAGGCAAACAGGAAGAACAAAAAATGGTAAAAGCACACACACACAGACCCTTTGCTTGTCAAAGGGTGTAAGATACAAATATGAATGCAACCTGAATTCAGCTGTGTTCTTTTTGCCTAGAATTTGAGAAGAAAATGTATGAAACACATCCGTGTGGCATTAATTAGTATTGATAATCAAATCATTTTATTTATTTATTCACAGGGCCTATGGTATGGCACATAAAATAGAAATTGCACATAAATGTAACAGGAAATTTCTCACAAATTTTAGGTTGTATCTATTGCTTGTAAGATATATAATTCATATTTTCCTTCACGTTCCTTAGAATTATGTGTGACAATGATATGGTATTGAAATGGCATTGTGTGGTTGTATGATTGCTTATATGTTTCTACATCTTGTGATAGGTTGGGGGTGAGAAGATGTATGAAAAAGCAAGAAAAGGAGAAAGCATTGGATTTTCACCGAGGTGGATTTCAATTTTCCATTTTGATATTGAGCAAAATTTAGATGACAGGTTGTCTGAAGCTTAAGCTTGTTGCTTCTGTATAACCTATTTATCACATGGTTTTTTATATGGTGGTTCTGCTATCCTGAGATGGATCTTATTTTGAATCATTGCAATTCTTTCTTTCAGTGATAAAAACAAATAAATATCATGCTAATTGTGCTCAAATAATTTCACATTGGTGATTACCCTTTGAAAATTAGATCAAACGCAATTTGAAAATGAAATAAATTAATATTCAGGAACTTTTGAGAACCTTTCCCTCATTAGTGGGAAACATAGATATAATTTATGTGTATGGTTTATGCATATTAGGAAAAGTGTCTATATGAACTAACAATGGACATTGACTGATGAAGTTGATATATTGCATACTATCAAGTAGCAATAATCTTGTTGTTTTTGTAAGTTTGTCTTATTTATTGCAAACAAAATTTGATTTTCCGGGTGACATGCTCAAAGGGGACATATGTTGCTTCATGTTTACTTGGATATATAGACCCGGTTATTGTAGCATGATGGAGATGAAGTATTGATACATAACCAAAAAATGAAAAAAACCAGGCAAACAGGAAGAACAAAAAATGGTAAAAGCACACACACACAGACCCTTTGCTTGTCAAAGGGTGTAAGATACAAATATGAATGCAACCTGAATTCAGCTGTGTTCTTTTTGCCTAGAATTTGAGAAGAAAATGTATGAAACACATCCGTGTGGCATTAACTAGTATTGATAATCAAATCATTTTATTTATTTATTCACAGGGCCTATGGTATGGCACATAAAATAGAAATTGCACATAAATGTAACAGGAAATTTCTCACAAATTTTAGGTTGTATCTGTTATGTATAGAATTTGTTTTCCTTTGTTTACAGATGCAAATTCCTCTCAAGATAGAGAATGTCATATTGATTAAAATCTTTGTATTGCATTTATGTAGCTATTTTCTCCAATCTTCACTTCAGTAGAAATAACCATGACTGAATGTTTTTTTTTGCAGTTGTGCTGATTTAATAGCTTTGAGAAGAGATTCAATTGGTAAGGCCGTTTCCTTACACTTTAAGATTGAATAGCTGCACTCAAATGTAGCCCCTGTTAGAAAAGTGTCTGATGGGAAAATGAAGATTGGAGGGTTTGTTGAACTCTATAAAACCATCCATTTCAAAGAATTAAGGGGTCAAAATGAAGATGTTTCTATTGGATCAGTAGTGGAAAAAAAAGAAAAGAAAAGAGAGAGATGGTATGAAAACGAATGTACTTTGCTGCATGATTATCAATGAATAACAATTTTATTTGATATATTTCATAAAAAGATACAAATATTTTGGTCAAAATACCTACAACCCAATGAATGGGGTAGGAGGAAAGAGGGAAAAACCTTATGTTGGTTTTGGATGGATTTGGACAGGATTTGCAAAAATTTGCAAAAAGAAAGGGAAATAGAAAAAAGAAAAAGAAAAAAAGGGAGTTTATATTTAATTCACATTGTCCTTTCCTTTTCTTTTTCCCTTTTCAAAGTTTTACCTCTTTTCTTAAATTAAGTTCATTATGTAATAGTAGCTGTCACTAGGTGACATTACCTGTATTTTTCGAAGTTATTCAAAACCCTCATGTAGATATTATGCATCTTAATAAACGTGTTAGCTTATGAGCTACATCATTACATTAGTTAAACAACTTTTATACTCTCTTATTTTTAGAGGTAAGGAACAAGAAAAACATGCAATCCTACCATCTACCATCATTGTTTCTTTTATTTTTCCTTGCTTAGCCCTCCAATCATCTGCATCCATACATGACTGTATTTTTTAGCTGCTTTTGATGATAACTTTTTGTTTTTTGCTTCTTTCTCAGTTTTCAACTTTGTGCTTTCCTTGGCTTTGTTGAGAGCTTCAATCAGTTCGTTTAAGCAAGTCTCTTTTGAAGCAGTCTTTGGTATCAAGTTCTCTGCAACATCACAAGGACTCATATCGGTTTTCTGTAATAAACTGTCTCTGTTTTGCAGATAATGACAGTTGTAGTTTGTCATTCAAGAAAGGCTTTTTAATATCTTTATTATGTGATATACTTTGGAAGATCAATGTGATATATTTTGTGTAGTAAAAATCTCATGAAATGTGCAATTAGTTAAATTCTTTGGTTTATACCCTGTTTCCAAAATTGTAGTATGAACTTTGTAGTGCACAATAATATTTATTTTACAGCAACTATATATGGTCACAGAGAATGCCAACTTTGGTATTTTATTTCATATTCTTGCAGCAGCAGTAACACAAAAAATAAAATAAAATAAAATTTGGTATTTTATTCCATATTCCTACAGCAGCACAGAAAAAAAAAAAGAAAAGGGTATTTTATTTTATATTCTCGTAGCAGCGCATGAGAGAAGGGGGGGGAAAGTGGCGTTTTTTGAAAAACGCCGCTAAATGACGTCATCGTGACGTCACACGTTAGTTTGGGGGGGAAAGTGGCGTTGTTTGAAAAACGCCACTAAATGACGTCACACGTTAGTTTGTGTTAGTTTGTGAGATGGACGTTAAATATTTTGCGGCGTTTTAAAAAACGCCGTCTAATATTTTTATCGACGTTTTTTGAACGTTGCAAAGATATAGCGGCGGCCGTATCAACAACGAAAATATTAAACGTCGCTTTAAGTTTTTACGGCGTTTTTCAGGCTTTTAGCGGCGTTTTTAAAACGCCGCTAAAACTCAGATTTCCTGCAGTGATGTTTATTCCACATGTTGTCATTCATTGGAGATTACAAACCAATACTTGCATTGGCAAAAGAAGACACAGTGAGGAAATTGCGCTATAGCTTTACCTTGCATTGCGGCCTTCAAGTATTTTTCCAATTTATTAGAATAGACAATATATTTACTACAAACAATTTATAATTGACTTTGTAGGAGCTTTCTTCTTCCAAACCTTCTTTGATCTCTTCCTATGTTGACGCATTTTTACACCAAAAATCCTCACTAGCCATTCTTCTTTCCTTCGAATAATGTAACTTCCAATCAACAAACCAAGCAATACTCCACACCCATATCCCATCAACACAGCTTCCCAACCAAAGCCATCAAATTTGAACTTAAAATTATGGCTAAATGAGGATGGTAAAGTTGGTGATTCGGCTATTGGGACATTCTCATAATTCTTTGACAATGGAAACCCGCACAAGCCTAGATTTTCCTCATATGAAGTGTTTAAAAATGTTTCGAATTGCCCACCTCGTGGTATAAGTCCTGTTAGATTGTTTTGTGAGAAATTAAGAAATTCAAGGAATGTCAATTTAGTTAGTTGCTGAGGAATCTCTCCAGAGAGTTTGTTTTGGGATAGATCCAAGGACTCAAGCTTAGTTAGATCCCCCAAGGACACTGGAATGAGACCTGTGAGGCCATTACCCGAAAAATTTAGGACACAAAGGGCTTTAAGTCTTCCAATGGATATTGGAATATTTCCATGAAACTTGTTGTGCGAGAAATCAACAGCTTTGAAGATGGTGATGATCCTTACAAGTTCCATTTCCAGTCCTTTATTCATTACGGTTACCGAATAATAACCATAATCATTGTGCATATAATTTAAGAAGGATTTGTCTTCATTATCCATCATCATTGAATGCATGCTCTCAAAGTATTTTGATGGCAAAGGTCCTGTAAAATCATTGTGAGACACGTCAATGATATGCAAATTGGCGAAGGCTAATCTCTTCCTTGGTTGCCCTATCAGACCATGGAATTTATTATCTCGCAAGACAATAACCTTCAATTGGGGCAGGTTCTCCAACCAAAATGGAAAAGCATCTTCTATGAAATTATGACCCAGATTCAAAATTTCTAGGTTTGCGCAATTCGCCAATGATCTTGGAAGCACCCCTTGCAATCCATTGTTGCTAATGTCAAGTTCTTGCAACAAGCTTGCATATCCAAAAGTTTCAGGGATGGTCCCACTGAAATTGTTACTCTGCAAGTTTAACACGGTTAATAATTCACTGAAGTTTCCCAAACAAGTAGGGATTAATCCGCCAAATTGGTTATTGGACAGATCGAGATATTCAAGAGAACGAAGATTACAGAGTGGATTGAGTTCTTCATTTAGGTGGTTGTTCGAAAGGTCTAGCATCCGCAATGATTCCGTTGGTGTTTTCAAAAATTCAGGAATTTTATTTATGTTGCAAGATGACAATCGTAATTTCCAAATGTTTCGGAAAGAGGAGGGAGTGGAGTTGGTGGTGGTCAATGATAGACCACTGTTTGAAAGATCCAAGTACTTCAAATATTCAAGCTTTGCAAACGTGTCCAGCTCTACAGTGTCGCTTAAATTATTTGACGAAAGATCAAGTTCGGCAAGGTTCACAAGATGAAACAAGGAAGAAGGTGATGACGATGGAATGAGGCCTGTTAGTTGATTGTTTGAGAAATCTATAGTTAGAAGTTGCGAGAAGTTGGAAAAAAATTGAGGAATTGGGCCTTCAAAATTGTTGTATGAAATATTAAGCACAGTTAATCGCGTGAGGTTTGTAAGCAATCTCGGAATTGTACCAGAGAAATTACAGTGAAAGAGGTATAGGTACTCCAAGTTTTTAAGATGGCCGATTGAAGATGGGAATTGACCATTATTTATATTATTCCTTGAAAGACTTAAAGTTCTTAATCGCGTGAGGTTTCCAAGCGATGTTGGAATGGTACCGAAGAGATTACAGTCAGAGAGGTGTAGCTCCTCCAAGTACTCAAGTTGGCCGATGGAATTAGGTAGCTCTCCTGTGAAATCCATTCCAGAGAGATCCAACGACCTAAGGTGCCGGAGAGTTCCATTAATAAAACTTGCAAGTTTACCTGTGAGTTCTCTGTTACCGCCTAACCGCAGCTCCTGCAATTTCTGTAAGTGGAAAATGCTATTGGAGAAGTTATTCCCTTGCCAAACTTCTTCTTCTGATGATTGTATTGGGCCAGAAAGATAGGAGTAAGAGAGGTAAAGATGGGTCAAATTTGTGAAACGGCCAAATGAAGGTAAAATTTGAGAGTGATTGAAGTTGTTGTAAGAAAGGTCGAGGTGTTGAAGGTGAACAAGATTGAAGAGGCTGCTGTTTGGATGAATGGTACCATATAGGCAGTTAGAACGGAGGACGAGGCCAATGACATGAGAAGTGGTGTTATCACATGTGACCCCATCCCATGCACAACAATCTGTACCCTCTTTCCAATTATCAGTGAGTGGAGCAGAAAAAAAAGAGAAATCGCAAGCAGAGCAATTGAAGGCAAAGAGTTGCTTAAATTGGAGCAAAGCAGTGCTCTCGTCATCATGGCAAAGATGTGCAGAAGAAGAAGAGCAGAAAATTAGGGAATATAGGATACATATTGTGAGTTGATAATTGGATAGTAAGAAACCCATTCTTACACCAGTATTGGGTGGTAGAGAGGGAATTGGATATGATGCTTCTTCTTTATGCACTCTACTTTTTATAACTTAATAATAAATCAATAATAAAAAAATATAAACCGAAAATTGTCATTGTATAGTCTCACATATTATCTTTGTATTAGTTTACTGGACTCCATCACTCGGTCAATTTTATTACTAATATAAAGATAATATATAAGATGATAAATTACTTTTAATAAATAAATATAATTAGTAGTCAGCATAGCGTTCTTGAAGTAGTGAGTCCCAACACTTGCTCATTTTTATTACTAATAATATAATGCTAACATATGACGTGATATATAATTTTTGGTAAACAAATGTAATCATAATTGTATTATGAATAAAATTGCGTTTGAATCATGAATTGGTAAAGGAATTTGAAAAGAGAAAGACAAATATAAATAAAATATAAGCTAAATTTTTTATCCACTTTCTCACATTTTCATTTTCTTTTTTAAATCACTATTTAAATTCATAATCAAATATGATTTAAAAAGTTTTTTTTTTAATAAATGATTTGGCCATTTTCCAAACAGTGCCTAAATAAAGGACCCACAATACTGTTCTTATTTTGGTGCTTTATGTCAATAGCAAGCTTGACTAAATAAAAAAATCCGTGTTGATTCTTTGGTACTATGGCCTTCAGTTCTCCTGTACTCATTCTTTTGTATCCATCTTCTGTCTTGTTCATCTCAGGTTGCCACTTCATCAATCTTGAAATTATGAATGGGACAGAAAATAAGTATAAGTGATCCGAAATCAACACTATAGACTTGAAATTATCAGACTGCCCTATTTATCTCCTCAAAGTTATTTATCTATTTTTTATAATTATATTAGTATACACACTACAAACATTAGAGAATGAAATGACTAAGGCCCAGTTTGATTGACATATATAATGTCTGGTTTGTTTTTAATGATGAAAGGTAGGATTAGATTAGTACTGAGAAAAGGTTTATAAAATTGTTTTTGTTTTGAAAAATTGTGAAACGAAGAAATAATCTGATATATATAAAATAATTAATAATTTAATCTACTATTAAGGGTTTTATATATTTCAAGTCCTAGTAAATCATTCTTACTCATCATGAGTGATTTCTCATTTTCCATTTAATTTTCATAGCATTTTTTGATTTTCTAAAATTAATAGATTTAATATTATTACCCATAATAACACATCCGCAAAAATGATATTTTGAATTTCTTACAGGATTGGGCCTCCTTCAATCAAAAAATAATCAACTATATAAGCTTTAACTATATTATTAAAAATAGAAAATGATTCAAAAACTTAATTTTTATGAATAAAACTAAAAACTAATATAATATGATATGATATTTTTGCAATTATAAACTACCATTAGGTGTTTCTTGCCTGAAACAATAGGATTAAAAAATGACATATCATATTGCATGAATTTTTTCTACAAATATATATATATATATATATAACATTATTCTTTGTGAAAACCTTTCAAAATATGTACATCATTATTGAAGAAAGGGATGGACAGATGAGTAATGAGAGAATTGAAGAAGGAAGTTTCTTATAAGATGTTCATTGGTGCAAACCTTCCCTTCTCAATCAATATAATAAATAAATTAAGGGGGTTGGATTCTCTCAAGTTGGCCGCTCAATTTGAGAGAGTTATTGGTTTGACTGAGCTAGATTTGAGTCAATTTCAATAATGTAAAATGTTCACTTTTTTAAGACTTATTGAGTATAATATGGGGTATTTTTTTTAAGGTCCCTGATATTATGATTTTATAGTATAAAGGACATCAAATATTTTCATGATGTCTGAGGTCCCTCAACATCAATCCAGAGAAAATTGATCCAGAGAAAATTCAAGTCAGAGAAAATTGGTCCAGAGAAATTTTGAATTTCTCTGGCCTCCTTAGCCTTTCATGGACACTGTCAGAGAAAATGTGTTTTCACCAAATTTCTCTGACTTTGGAATTTATCAACCATGAACCATTGCCTCCACTCTCACTCTCATTCACTGTCATACCCACTGAATTGATTATGACAATACGAGATCAAATTCCATAAAAACAAGCACACAAGTGTGTTTATAAAATTAGAGAGAGAGAGAGAGAGAAAACAGAGTACAGAGAAAATTTGATTCTTGGTTGCTCCCAGAGAAAATTCAATTAAAAAACCAGAGAATTTCTCTGGTTTCAACCCAGAGAAAATTCAGTTCAAATGAAAAAAAAAATTCAATTCACTACTCCAAACACACACCATATATATACCACACGTACATACACAAATTCATTGAATTTGGTACTTGATCATAGAAGTACTCTTGTAAGCCAACAAGTGTAAACCCATCTCCAATCCCAAGAATGATGAATTGAGGAGCTAACCAGAACACGCTCATAGACAGATACCCAGAGAAATTCCCTAACCCAAAGAAATTCCCAGACAAACCTTTCTACAGAAATTCTCTCAAAGCTAACAATTCGAGCGGAATCAGTCTCAAGATCCTTGTGATACATGACTCTAAAGCTCAAGTGGTTATTTATAAAATACTTCTCCTCTTTGCTCTGTAAAAGCATACCCAAAAAAAAAAATTAAAAAATACGTGTTAACAAAAGAACACTACAGCAGCAGTTGTCTATCGCTACTCACCCCTGCATAATTTCCTTTGAACCCCACACGGAAACCATGTTCATAAGTGGTTGACGGACTGCCATCCCTCCTTTGTCTCAGAATAGCGACTGGAAGATTATCCAGAATCCTGCAAACCCATCTCAGAATTTCAGTTAAACAGAAAACTATGTAAAATTCAAGGCTTGCTTAAAACTTACCCATATATATATACACACATTTAAGGCCTGCATAAAAGTTTATGCTGCCATTGGCAATAAAAACAACAAATAAATTTGCAGACAAAAACACATGGCAACAAGGACATCACAAAAAATCCCAACAATAATTTATCAATGGATAGGACTCTCAATACTCTAAAAAATTACTAAACAAAGGAAGAAAAGTAGGATTCATAATTCACAGCCATGGATCTGGTTTCGAGAAATTGGAGTCTCCTCCTGACTGTTTGTTTCTCGGCGACGCCGTTGAAGGTCGGATCCGGTGAAGCTGGAGCTCAATCGGTTGGAGAATGAAGTTAGGGGTGAGGAACAAGAGTTGATCTGGATAGGTATGAGAATGGAGAAGTTTAGAGAGAGAGAGAGAGAAAGATGAGTTTTGATTTGGTAAGGTCAAATTTCTTTGTGATTGTTTAGGGACCTTAGACATTAAAAAATAATTTTGTGGATCTCTTCCATTATGAAAAGTGGGAGAGGGACCCTAGACCGATTTTCCCGTATAATATTCATGCAAAAAATAAAGATCATCGGACATTGATAACTATATGTTTCAATCACATTTGTCTTAAAAAAATAAATAACAAATATAATTTCAAGAATAATCATCTATTTTTTTGTAATATAAATGTTTTTCAAATATATAGCTATTGATGTGAGATCACCTTAATATTTTATACAAATTTTTTGTTCAACGAATCTTAAAAAGTGAGTGGTTTAAATTATCAAGACAGATCCCAAAACAGACCCACCAAACCAAAATTGTTCTATCAAGTTGGATGACTAACTTGAGAGAATCCAAACCAACCCTAAATTAATAAACAATCCACTTAGGGATGACAATTTGAACCCGGCTCGACGGAGACCCGATCCCCCGACCCCGATTGGAACGGGTTTTCCTCGAAAATTATCCCCATAGGGCCGGGGATGGTATTAAAAATTGAATCCCCGACAGTTTTCGGGCCGGGGACGGGGATAGGTTCCCCCAGCCCCGCCCCTGCCCCGTCCCCGAATTATCCCCGAATATTCTATATATATATATATATATGTTTGAGTCAGTGCCTCTCTCACATACTTACGTTCATTTCTCTCAAGTCTAAGCCTCTAACTCTCCCTCTCTCTCTCTCTCTCTCTCTCTGCGCAACGCTGATCTCTTACCTCCCATCACCGCCGATCTCCCTCATCTCATCACCACCGATCACCGTCGTCCCTCCATCACCGCTATCCCTTCTCTCTATCACGACGATCTGTGTAACTGCTTCATTACCGTTGTCCCTCCTCCCATCATCATCAGAGTTTTGTCCCTCCGTCGTCGTCTCTCTCTCTCTCTCTCTCTGAATGTGTTAGACTTTTTATTTTTTATTTTTTACATTTTGAGCTTAGATCTGTTCGTTCTCTCTTTGAATGAGAGTGTTGTTGTTGATGATGATGATGAACAAATGATTGTTGTTGTTGATGAATATATATTGTTGTTGTTGTTATTGTTGTTGATGAATATATATACATTTTGAGCTTAGATCTGTTTATTTATTTATATTTTCACCGAAGAATTTTCGGGGTCGGGAAAACCCGATCCCCGTTAGGGGTCAGGGGTGGGAGTGGTGATAGGCTCCCCGTCAGGGATCGGGGGCGGGGAAATTTCTACCATCGGGGATCGGGGACTGGAAGGGTGGTCCCCGGCCCCGGCCCAGCCTGTTGCCATTCCTAAATCCACTATAAAAATAATGAAATTACACAATAGTACAAGCAATTACCCAACATTCACTCATGAATTGACTTTCACTTCTCGTGTCTCTCTTCCATCAACATCTTCGTCTCGGGATTGATTAGCCCAGTATTGAATCCACAACAACCCAAGTCGAACCTACGACACTAAATTGCTTCGAACTCCTTCAAAGCTTCCAAGCCCAAAATCTTCGAAATCCATCGATGAAATGCTCTATTGAAGTTGAATCATGACAAACCCCTTGATATGAGCGGTTTAATCCATGTGAGGCGACAAACTCACAAAATCATCAAGGGAAAACACTAGCTAGGCTTTCTAGATGAAAACACAAATGTCCACAAGTCTCTTGTTTCAGATCTAGAAATTGTAACCCCCAAACCACCAAAACATGCATCTTCTGTAGCTTTATACGAAATTAGGTCGCGAAGATTGCTCGAGCGCAAGAATGGTCGCTCGAGCGGTGTGTCTAAGAGGTAGTGGAACAATAAGTGCCTTCGTTCGAGCAATAGAAAGTCTGCTCGAGCAAAGAATGAATGTTCCTAGTATATTTAGAACAAGTCTGAGCTATTGAAAGAGGCCTTTCTTCGCTCGAGCCAACACTTCACCGCTCGAGTGGTCCATGAACAAGTGTTAGGCACAAACACTACAATTCAAATGTGTTTGTTCGTGGAATTAACAACACAAGGGGACCTATTACAATTCAAAAAATAAATGCATAGCAAATCATAAATATTGAATTTACTTAGTACTTTATTTTTTGGCTCACTAGGATGTTTCAGTTTTGTTTTGACTAATTATTGAATACATGTAATTTCTTATCTTCACATATATCAAGTAGCTATGCCTTGGGTTGGCCTCAAGAAAATATTGAAAAATGTAACTTTTGAGAGATATAAACAATTCAATTGAGCTTCACAAATTCAAAAAATAAATAAAAAGGAAAGGTACACTATAAATATTTGATTTGTAAGTCATTGGACTGTATATAGAAGATGACTTATAATTATAAGTGTCACTGGACTGTATGTAGAAGATGACTTGTCATTATAAGTCTTCGGTGTTTTTTTTTTTTTTTTAAATGTAGTATTTGGTTATCTAGGTCAGTAGTCTTC
The DNA here is from genome assembly GCF_004153795.1 of Camellia sinensis. Taxonomy (NCBI): domain Eukaryota; kingdom Viridiplantae; phylum Streptophyta; class Magnoliopsida; order Ericales; family Theaceae; genus Camellia; species Camellia sinensis. The sequence goes on along the minus strand of NW_021031295.1, from coordinate 421,374 downwards.
ATCAATAATAAATTTGACTAAATTGTACTTTACACCCCAAAAATATTACTTAATTCATACTTTGGCTCAAAATTTTTTAAATTTTCAAACACAACCATAATTTTGTTTTAAATTTGCTTCATATAGGATGCTATGGTCAAATTCTTTAATGTTATGTTTGGTTCATAGATTTGGGTAGGGATTTGAAAAGAGAAAGAGAATAAGAAGGGTGAAATGTGAATGAAATATAACTACATTTCATACACATTTTCATTTCTAAATCTCTATTCAAATTCATGAACTAAATACAACCTAACAAAAAGCTTCAAATGGCTTTCAACAGAGGCTAAAGTGGAAAAAGTCTGATAATTGGGGTTCAAAAGAAGATTTCAATGAACATTTGATCCAATAAATTGGCGAACTTTTTAATCCTACAACCAAAAATACAGAACAAAAATCTAATTAGGATTATATATTTTCACATCTATTGCAAAAACAAATGTGGACTGGAAAGTATACCCATTCAATTGAATAACAAATCATACACTAATCCAATGAATTGTTAATCCCCTTACTAATCCTTCTAATCAAATAGAGCCAAAGATCAAAGTGATAAAAACTTGAACTGCATGTGGAGTTTTTTGTTAACAAATTGGACAATGATTTTTGTTGTTGTTGTTGTTGTCGTTGTTGTCACACGCTATACATTAGAATGTGTTAGGAGTTATTTGGAATGATCTAAATAAGTATACTTTTTGAGATTTTACGAAAAGATGTACAAAAAAATAAAGAGGTGATATGACTCAAATATGTGCACTCATTTAATTTATACCAAATAGTGCCTCAGTATGTTAGTAGGGAAATAAGACCACATAAAATGATATCAATCTTCTCTCCATATAATTTAAATCCATAATTTTGCATTACAAAATAGTACTACACATCCACTAGTCTTGATTAAATTGGACCGTAGTAGGTGAAATATATTGACAAAAATCCAATCATTTAGGAACTAAAAAAAAAATAAAAAATTCTATAGTTTAAGAACCAATAATACTTGGGGTAGAAAGGTAATTTACTGTAACAAATTGACTAGAAGTCTTTTTGGGTAGGTATTGACTAGAAGTCTTCGATAATCCTAACTTCAAGTCTTCAATAATGTTAAAATTGATTAATAGTCTTCAATAATGTTAAAATTGACCAAGTCCTCGATAATCCCCATTACAAGTTTTTATTTCATTTTGTTTGCACTACATTTTATTTTTCTGTCAATTGTGCCCTATTAATTATGACCAAATTCGATTATCGTATGTTGATTAAAATTATAAACTATTTTCAAAGAATAACCTTGACCACATTTGTTTTTATTATTATTTATATTGACATGTATGCTGACATGGCGCGACAAGTATACTAGTAATGTGGTATGGAAGAGATGATGATGTGGCTTGAAAAGATTAAATAAAAGCCAATAAAGATATTTGCTAAAATTAATTAGAAACCATATGCTAAAATCGAGGGATCAATATTGAGTTAAAACACAAAATCTGCAACTAATTCCTATGAAGATGGGATATAATTGAGTGAAACAAAGATCATAGAAGATAATGGATTTTTTGAAGATGGGATATGGTTGAGTAGAGCAAAGATCAAGGAAGATCATGGATTGATGGCTACAACATGAGGTGGCCAAGCAAGCATAAAAGGACTTGAAGAATGAAAAAAGATACATCTCAACCCTCATTTTCACAAGACGAGATATTTATATGGGAGTAGGTTAACTTAGCATTTTTAGGAGTAGATTAGTGATAGCTTTTTCAAAACCCCCCCCCCCACCCCCCCCCCCTTCTCTTCTATCGATTGATGTGTTTTTTATTTTCTTTGTTCCTGTTCTAGTTCTAGTTCTTGTAATTAAAACAAGTGACAATTTGATTGAACAAATACATATTCTCTTTTCTTCTCAAAACCTTCTTTACTTAATTACCTCTAGGGAAGTCCTTAATCTGTTTAAGGCCTAGAACTCAACCACAAAGTCTGATCTTTTTTGTGTTTATTAAAATTTGTTTAAGTCTGTCGATCAATCACTGTCGATTGGGCTTGAATTAAATTTTTACCAACATAAATTGGCACACCCAGTGGGACCATTCTAACTTGGATTGATGATGGTAAAGAAGTAGATTTATCCTTATGAAATCATGCCTTCAACATGTATGTTTACATCTTGTGAACCCATGGATGCAAACTACCAATGGAGTGGCAGTGTTTCCATGGATACAGATTATCAGCGGAATATCTCATATTCTAAAAATTGTCAGTGTTATGGTGGTGGTTCTACTACTTATTGCCAACATAATGGCATGACAAATGATGTGAAAAGAATGATTTGGCATTGTGATGATGAAATTTATTGGTGCGGGAGTGAAATCTTGGCCTTAAAAGAAGAAATTAACTCTCTTTATAGGCAAAGATTTCAAATAATTTCGTCATCTCCGTATTTTTTACAGAAAGTGATTTAAATTACTGTGAAGAAAAAATTCACCGACTTAAAGGCCAAATTTTTCTAATCGATGAAGAAATTCGATATTGGAAGAAAAAATTAGAAGGCATAATGGCCAATGAAAAATTAAGATAATAAACATATTTTTGAAGAGCCAAGGTATGTGGCTTGAACGGTGAACACTCCAAGTCATGAAAATAATATGACTTTGGAGAATTTTTACAGGCCATTAATGGCTGAAATTAAAAAATAACCCATTCTCTAAAAAAATATTGAGAATTCTGATGGTCAAAGTTCATTTGAGGGGCATGATGTTTTGCCAAACGTGGAAAAAAGTGACAAGCCATTAATGGCTAAAAAAGAAGAACAAACCCTTCTCTAAAAAATTGTTAAAAAATATCACAAAATGATGGTAAAAATTCAAATTTAAAGCCAAAATTGGTTGAAAATTAGGAACTTGGGGGGCATGATTTTAAGCTAAAGATGGTTGAAAATTATGAACTCATGTTTATTGAATGTGAATTTTTTGACATTGTTCAAAGTGTCAAAATTTATGAATTTTTCATAACATTCAATTATGTGAGTTTTGGGATTCAACGTCCACTTTGGATTCGTGGATCACACCAAAAAATAATTTTGACAACATGGTTTGAAAAACAACAATGATTGAAAAATGTTATATATAGTGAATTATCTTTAATTAGCCAAAATGTGGCTAACAAAAACTTGTTTTATTTTAAATACAAGACGTGGCTCTTTGTTATGTCACTTGACAGAGCCGAAGATGGTGTTCACAAATCAACAGTGATAGATTACTTTGGGTATAATATAACTCTTCAAGAATTCAAATTGCTTGCACCGTAAAATATTTTTTGTCAATTGTGGTAAACTACCTTATAAATCATTTAATCGGATTTCATTCTTCAATCCATTTAAATGAGGGAGGGGGGGGGGAGGGGGCATTATTTGCACCACATTTTTTTTTTCTGTCGATTGTGGCTATTAATCATGGCCAAGCTCGATTATGGTTTGTTGATTAAAATTATAAACTATTTTCTGAGAATAACCTTGACAACATTTGTTTTGATTATTATTATTATTTCTATCGACAGGTATGCTGACATGACGTGACAAGTATGCTAGTAATGTGGTATGGAAGAGATGATGGTGTGGCTTGAAAAGATTAAATAAAAACCAATAAAGATATTTGTTGAAATCAATTAGAAAACATATGCTAAAATTGGGAGATCAATATCAAGTCAAAACCCAAAATTTGCAAGTAATTCCTATGAAGATGGGATATAATTGAGTGGTGCAAAGATCAAGGAAGATCATGGATTCTATGAAGATGGCATATGGTTGAGTGGAACAAAGATCAAGGAAGATCATGGATTGATGGCTACAACATGAGGTAGCCAAGCAAGTATAAAAAGACTTGAAGAATGAAAAAAGATACATCTCAACCCTCATTCACAAGATGTGATATTTATCTAGGAGTAGATTAACTTAGCATTTTTAGGAGTATATTAGTGATAGCTTTCTCCAACCCCCCCACTTTTTCTTCTTCCCTTCTGTCAATTGATGTGTTTTTCCTTTTCTTTGTTCTTGTTCTAATTCTTGTAATTTAAACAAGTCACAATTTAATTGAATAAATACATATTCTTTTTTCTTCTCAAAACCTTCTTTACTTAATTACCTATAGAGAAGTCTTTAATCAGTTTAAGGTAGAGAATTCAACCACAAAGTCTGGTCTTTTTTGCGTTTAGTAAAATTTGTTTAAGTCTATCGCTCAATCACTGTCGATTGGGCTTGAATTAAATTTTTGCCAACACATTCATTCTTTTCTTTCTTTGTTTTTTTCTTTTTCTTTTGAGGAGCTTTCTACAAATCCAAAGTACAAAAGCAGCTGTAGTCTTTGAACACTCATTGAAATTGTACAGTTTGTAATTATGTAAATTAAACTTGAGTAACCTTCACTCCAACCATGGGTTAATTAGTTATATCCATAAATTTTGTGATTTTCCTCTCTTATAATTTTTTTAAAATATGTCAATTCAGTCCAATTAATAATGTTAATTAAAAAATTAAGAGTAAAATGGTTAATTTAAAATGGAATGAACCATTTTAAATTAGACGTGAACCACTCAATCACTTTAGGAATAATTGATTTCACCCGATTTCTAAAAAAAGATACTATCAATTGGATGACATAATTAAAACTATAAGAACTTAATTGATATAAGAGACAAATTATAAGATTACATGTATATTTTTTTCAAATAAAAAACAATAGTGACTTGATGTTGCTAGTAGGAAAATTATTATATAGTTACAGAGTTTTATGTAGTGTTGTCTACATGGTGTTCCTATCAAATGAGGAATCGTAACTCACATTGAGTGGATTATCCATTATCTTCTAATTACCTAGTAAAAGTGAGTCACTATTATATCTCATTTGTAAGATTTCTTACTACACCGTTAAATTAAACCATCATATAAGTAATGTCGTATAGTGCTTAGAAAATACTGGTGACGATGATGATGATGTTGTCATAATGTTGGAATGTTGGGTCTAGAGGGAAGGTATGGTTTTATTATAGATTTAAACTTTTAAATAAATATATATTTAAAACATACAATCATGTTAAAGGGTGTGTGCTATATATAAATTATAACATGTGTGGGTTTGATCATCATAAAAAAGAGTCATAATCATACACCACATAAGATATATTTAAAATAATGTCATAACCAGCATTATAATGAGTCAAAACTAACACCTCAATGTGTATAACCAAGCAAGGCCGGTCCTGAGCTAAGGCCAATAAGACTTGTGCCTAAGATCTCCAAATTTTGGGCGAAAATAGGCCCTCAAATTTGTTAGTTCTATATTATATTATATTTTTTAAAGCCCAATCTTTTTTTACTATTATTTGAGGCCTAGTCTAACAGGTTTCAAAAGAAAAAATCTTGTTGGGTTATATAATTAATCCAAACAAATTGAAATATATTTAAATATCTATTCTATTATTAAAAGGGTACAACTATTTTAGAGTCTTGAAGTCATTGTCATGTGGCATTTAGATAGAGGCTCAAGAAACTAATCATAACAAATCACTTTCACATTCTCACTTTTCCACGTTTGTTTCCAAACTACTGTCCAGTTCCAAATTGAAGTAATTATCAGGGTCTCTAGATGCTTGCTCTCTCAAGTACTACAAATCAACATCATAGATACAAAATTAACCATCACCAAAAATCAAAGGAACCAGAAAAGCAACTAAAAATATAAGAGAGAGAGAGAGAGAGAGAGAGAGAGAGAGAGAGAGAGTACCTTCTCGCCAGAGAGAGACTGAGTGATGCAAGAATAATAGTCTCATGTCAATATTTTAATAGAATAATGAATTTTATCTCAATTTTTTTGTCCATTCTCTTTATTATATTTTAATTGAATAATTTTACCCTATTTTCCCCCCTTATTTTGTTTGCACTCTCTCTTATCATAATTTAATTGAATAACCTTACCTTAATTTTTTCTCTAAGTTTTTTTCAATAATTTGCGTTTTGCAATCAAATAACCATTTCGTTATCAGATATCAATGAATTATGTATTGATTATTACTAAACTAAAAAAAAACAAGATCATATTTTATCTGTTTTGAGTCTTTGTAGATTTCTTTGAATCTTCATATATAAAAATGAATTTTAATGATTACATGTGTAAGGAAACTTTTTCTGGCTACTAACCAATAAAAAATTTATTGATAATTATTATTTTATCTATAATTTTTTTATAAAAAAATATATATAGGGAGCCCCACTTTCAAAATTCGCCTAAGGCTTTGTAAATCTTGTTGTGCATATTATGTAATTAAATTAAACAAATAGATTCATATTGAACAAACAATTGGAATTCCAAAATACGAACATGCTGGAATTTACAGGAAAAAGAAAAAAACTAGCAAACTGAAGCCTGCACTAGACAGTGTCCTTAAAACAGATTTGTCGTCTCACCGGTTGGGTGCTGGAGGTTGTTCGACGTTTATCTCCCAAGATACAACGGTTGGACAAGCTACAACAATGCACCGACTGAGTAGCTTCGGCAAACAGAACTTTACAGCACTCTCTCACAGGAAGAAAATAAGATGAAGTTGGAAAACTTTTGAAGACAAGAAGAGCAACAATTTCTTGTGTAAAAAGTTGAAGGAGAGGGTCTCCTTTTATACACATGGAGGGAGAGAGGAAGAGGCTCCCCTGCATCAACTTTAGGATTCAATTCTGCAAAGCTGATGGGCTTAAGTCCATCATCAATAGAAGAGTTACCAGCTCTATTGTGATGATCGGTTTTACTTTATGTCTCTTCATTTTCATTTTTATCAGGATTGTTGTGTCCGGATGCCTTTCTTTAATTCTCATCTTTGTTTGTTTCGGGTTGGCCTTTATTTTGTTTCGGAGGGTGCGTTGCCGAGTCTGGAGTGCCCGAGAGTGAAATAAGGAAGTCTGGGCTGTTGGGCCAATGCCGCACGTGCAGGGTGGGGCCGTACGTGCGGGGAGTGAGGCCGCACGTGCAGGGAGGGCTGATCTTCAGAAGGTTGCACACTGCTTAAATTGCAGGTGCGGAGGGGAAGTGCGGGAAGAAGGCAGCCGCACGTGCGGGACGGGCCTAAGTCTGAATCTCTGTTTTTTTTTTGCTCTTTTGGCCGAATTTGTATTACATTTGGGGCTTTCCTATCTCACTCTAAACCCTATTTTTCTCATCCTTCTCTCTAGAAAACCTCCTCAAACACTAAAACTCTTTGATTTTGCAACCCCTTGGATCTAGATTCATCATCATCATCATCGTCATCTCTCTCTCTCAAGCTTTGGAGATTAAAAGCTAGAGCTTCACTTGGTGTGGTGGAAATCAAAGCCCTCTCATCCTTAATCCTAGGGTTTCACTAATATTTTCATCAAGCTTGAGGTAGGGTCTCCTTTGAGTTATATATACGTTTTGCAAGCTTTTTATTGACTTTTTTTTTTTGAGCTCTTCCTTGATTGATTTCCAAAATGGGTTTTGATTTAAGAAATTGGGGATGTTGTAGAAGAAGCTCATCCTTTATTCTTTTTAAGGATCTTTCTTGAAATGTTGGACACATGGGTTGAGATTGAGGTGTATAATGAGGTTTTACAAAAGAGATGGAAAATATTAGGGTTTTTGTGAAAACCTAGAAATTTGAGGTTTCCTTTGAAAAATGTGAGTATTCTATATTGATTTGTTTATAAGTATAATGACCCTTTGAAGTATGAGAAATTGGGGACTATATTTGAGTTTGTTAACAAATACATATACATGCATAATGATGAATTGATCCATTTGTTGAGTCCCATGAATTATGAACATTGAAATCTTTAATGTTCAAGGCCATTGCATAAGGCCTTGCAATGGCTAAGGTATTGCGGATGGTACAAAATGTGAAGGTTGTCATATGTTGTTGCACTTAATTGAACTAGTGGAATTTTGTTGATTTCTATTAAAAGAAGGAAAATGGGTTATGTAGTTGTCATTGTGGCATTGATGAGATACTTAAAAATGGAAGGATGTTATGAAATTTTGAGCATCATTTGCATTATACATTCTTTCAATTGATTACATTGCATCTTAAATTGAGTTGAGAACGTTACATTGAGAAAATAATATTGTGAATGAAAACTATTGAAATGTTATGGGGTAAATACGTTGGTAAGTCCGGTTAGGAGGTGTAGATGAATTTGATAAGTTGGCCTGAGTGTTTGAGATGAAAGACCGAAAACACGTGCGGAGGAGGTACCACTTCCCTTCCGGTTAGCAACTGGTAAGGTGAGGTTATTGGTAGTGCTTGTTGAGCCTACTTGCAGACACCAACCTAGGAATTACCTGAGTCATATTTACCGCCCCTTATGATTAAAATTGGAAGTTTGGAATTTGATGAGATTAAAAATGTTATTGAAAACATGGTGATTTTCAAGAAAGGCATGGCATGTGATTATTTTTGAAATGTCATTTGCATTTGCATTTAATATTGGATACCTTGCATAAATGTATATACTTTGTTAAAGTTTCTCTACTGGGCTTTATGCTTATCTCTATGAGATTTTGGTGCAGGTAAAGATGTGGTGATCCCGCCGAATTGAGGGCATGTGGATATATTTTGAGAAGAGGAGATTGCTCTTTCATATTGTCGTGAATTTTTGTAAGCCAAGGGCTAAACATGTATGGGTCCGAGAGACCATTTTGTGAAACCGGGCTATTGCCTTGGAATTTGTAGGCCCTTGAGGGCCTTTTTTCATTTTGGTTTAATGGTTCCACATGCTATAGATTCATGTACTAGCTTTCAATGAATGTATATTCGCATGTGAGATCACTTTTGTATTAACATTTGGAGTTATGTAATGGAATATGGTGATTATGATATTTCGGTATATCTTGTATCTCGGGGTATTATTTAGTGATTGTGAGTTGTTGTATTATAATTATGTTGAATTATTTCGGGGCGTTACAACTTGGTATTAAAGCTACCGGGTTTGAATACTTGGGGCTTGGGGGGAGTGGTTGTTTTACCACAATGGATTCATTTCGCATAATATTCTTATGTGACTATATGGGTATGTGATTGGACTTTTGGGATGTTATTTGCACCTATTAGATTCCTTGAGGTCTTCCTTGGCCAGGTTTTTTTTTTTTTATTTTCTTTTCCCTTTCTCTTGCTTTCTCTGGATTGGTTTCTCGCCAATCTTGGGTCAAGTGCTAGCAGATGATATTGCTTCCTTAGCGGTGCCAACCTAGTTGGGATTGTTAAGGCTAGCGGTGATGCTTTTGCACTTCCCTCTTTATTGATGTAAGTTTTTGCTTGTTCTGCTTTCTTCATCAATAAAGTTCTCTTTTGCTTATCAAAAAAAAAAAAAAGAAAAAAAATACTTATTCTACTAAGAATTCTTGGTTTCTCATGGAACGAATCTCATCACTAAAAGATAATTCGTATGTGTTTATGTGACTAAGTGCTTATGTGGAGTGAATTGAATTATTTGTGTGATAGAATATGTATAGCTGTTATAGTTTGACGTGTGAGGCAAGTTGCGAGCACATTTGGAATTATGTGCTAAATTATCTATCTTGTTCCTTAATTAAGATGTCTGGAAGGGTTCAAGGTCATGGTGGTATAGGGGAAAGATGTAGTAGGGGCTGCCGGGGTGTGCATGGGGTACCGGTTCATGAGGTTCTGGTGCAAGAAGAGGGTGTAGGCCAAGCTAATATGGCTGAGCAAGTGGGGCAAGCGGAATTACAGAGGCAAGCAGGCCAAACCACAATGGGGACCTTAGCCCGAGAAAATGACGGGGGCATTAAGGGAGTCCATGAACATACTTAGGGCGGAGACCCAAGCTAGGGAGAACGCCGTAGAGACAAGGGCGAGCTTCCTTACGAGGGAGTTTTTGCGGGCTAAGCCGGATGAGTTCTATGGTGGCCTCGAGCCTAAGAAAGCAGATGAATGACTTGAACAAACCGTAAAGACTTTTGATATGCTTCATATAGAGGATGACGAATTGAGGGTGACTCTTGCGAGTTATTACCTCAAAGGGGACGCGGGCCAATGGTGGAAGTATGCTAAAGGCCGTATAGAACCAACATGGGAGGCTTTTGTGGTGGCCTTCCAAGACAAGTACCTATCTCCCGCTGCTAGGGAGAGATTGAGAAAGGAGTTCCAAGACCTTAAGAAACTCAACATGTCCGTGGCCGAGTTTGAAGAGGCCTTTTCTAGTTTGTCCTGGTTTGCACCAAAGTTGGTAGCGACGGAAGAACGCCATTGCATTGAGTTTGAGAAGAAGCTTAGAACCAAGATCTTGTTCAAGGTTGCCAGGAATAAGATCCGGAATTATGACCGTCTTGTGGAGGCGGCTGCACATGTGGAGATTATCCTAGAGGCCGAGGAAGAGAGACTTCGAAATTCGAGGTCTAGGGGCCAAGGGTCACAGGGGGACTATAGGCCCAACAAGAAAAGCAGAAATACCTTTTCATCCCAGTCCCAATCGCAACAGTATAGATCCACTTTTTCTTTGTCTAGTGCGGGTCCTGGAAAAAGTGCATCAAGTAGCTTCTCGTGTTACAAGTGTGGCCAACCGGCTCACAAAGCCTTCTCATGCCCACAGAAGGGAGGAGGGCAGTTAAAAGTACCACCACCTAACCGATCTCAAAGTTAGTCTCAGTCTTAGAATAAAGGTCAAGGGTTTAATTGTTATCAGTGTGGTCAGCTGGTGCATATGAAGAGAACTTGCCCACAATTGGGAGGAGCACCTGTCGCATCAGGGTCGAGGCAGACTCAGAGCCACCAGCAGGCTCAATCAGTCCAAGCTTCGCGAGTTAATCAGGGAGCCGCTTCGACTCAGTCAGTACAACAGGGCTATGCTCTGAGAGGGGAACAAGTCAATCAGGCGCCACAAGGGCGAGTGTACACTGTTACCGTGTTAGAGCAGTTGCCAGAATCCTCAGTTGTGAGAGGTATTTTTGTTGTGTGTAATTCTTTGGCTAATGTATT
>NW_021031295.1:390797-407326 GCF_004153795.1 Camellia sinensis | reverse complement strand
TTTCTTTTATGGACAATATTTCCTTAATATTTCTACTCAGGTTGCTCTCCTTTTATTCTAAAATTCTTTTTCTTTGGTAAAAACTATTTTTAGGCAATGTTTGTTTTCATTACATGTACTCCCACCTTGAAGTTAAGCCTCGTTCAATATAGTATATTTTTATTTTCTAAATTTTACCTTTCCCTTTCTGCCTACAATTCGCCCTCCAACGCCTAACCATGGCTCACACGGGCTCTTCAGCTAAGGTCACTCAGTAATAAAATAGAAAATAGAAGATACTACGAAGGTTCAAAGCATGTAATATTAATGAGCAAACAAGCATTCCATAAACTTAGTTGTAAATCAAAGTATAAAAAATGCAGCGGATAAAATATTTAGATCATACCTTTAGATGATAGAACCTGAATTGAAGGATCTCGTGGGTAAATCACGTGCTTCCAGAATCTGATAAACCAACGCAACAGTGAAGTGATATTACAGAATGAATATCACCCACACAAATCACAGTGCAAATGACTTGATCGTTGTTTTTGAGAAAGAGTCAGTATATGGGTAAAACTCAAACATACGTTCTTTCTCTCTTAATCACCCATAACCCATATACCAGATATATAATGTGTTATTATTATCTATCCATATTAGTTAATGGGGATAATATCTGTATCCAGAGTGGTTATCCTAAATAGGTTTGAATTCAATTTCAAAACCTATTTGGATAAGATTTAAATTCAAATTCAAATGGTCATGCCACATGGGCGCCCATTACTAACATTAGTTTTTCCAAAAAGAAAATAAATTTTTAGAATAGAAGAGTTACCCTTTTGAAATATTTAAGGAAAAAGAGAAACTACTCACACTTCATATTAATAAGAAGTATACTTACAAAGATTATATTACAGACTCTGGAATTCTGAAAAACTTAATACAAGTAGAGGTTTTTTGAGAGGGGTTGGAGATTTTTACAATGCAAAGTGAAGGGGTGTTTTTTCATTCTGCCTTCTTCGTTGGCAAACATGCCAATTTATACACAAAGTTGAGTTAAAACAATCCAAAAAATCTTTCGTCAAAAGTTCTGGCAAAGAAAACAAAAAAGTCTAAAGGCTATTTTACCTAGACCATAGACTCCTACATAGACTACCTAGATTCATACAATAATATCTATGCCATAAATGCATAGATTTGGACGTAAGTTATTATTATGGATAAAATCTTATCAATAAAGGATTAGGATAATGATATCGGGTACTGCTTTGGGCCCCATCGCATATCATTCAATCCTCATTTTTTGACAAAATTTTGACACTATAATTTATTACAAGACACGTATAAAGATTTTCACAACTTTTCTTTAATAAAGCTTTCGTCAAAAGTTCTGGCAAAGAAAACAAAAAAGTCTAAAGGCTATTTTACTTATACCATAGACTCCTACATAGACTACCTAGATTCATACAATAATATCTATGCCATAAATGCATAGATTTAGACGTAAGTTATTATTATGGATAAAATCTTATCAATAAAGGATTAAAATAATGATATTGGGTACTGCTTTGGGCCCCATCGCATATCATTCAATCCTCATTTTTTGACAAAATTTTGACACTATAATTTATTACAAGACACGTATAAAGATTTTCACAACTTTTCTTTAATAAAGCAGGATAAGAAATATCCACTTTATTAAAGTAGTGAGTGAAGGAAAATACTTATCACTAACAGACTCAAATAATTACAGACACAAAATATTTGCAAAATCTTTTTTGTCTTTTCTTGGCGTGCATTTTTCTGATATCTGAGGAAAATCCTTATCTTCTATGGATTTTGTCTTCTTTTGCTGGAGCGCCAATTATTGATGTCGACCCTTGGAGTGATTCTTCAAAGTTGGGTCTTCGTGAAAAATTTTCAAAATGTAAAGAGTCAAGAAATAATCTACTACAACATGTTCAAAATATATTATGAGTCTTGTAGTGGGACCCCCTGTTTTTTTTTTTTTTTACCCATACATTCTGTCTGCTAGGTCGTCCAGGTCTGCTGCTGAGAGTTGGTCGTAAAAGTCATCCCCATCTCCCATGGGTGGTTCATCGTAATATTCTTGATCATTCTCTCCCATCACCGGTGATTCATGAGAGACGCCATGCTGATAGTTAGGGTACTGACTTTCATCGACAAATGTCTCTTTGCTGAATGGATATCCTGGGATGGCTAAATTACAATGTATCTTCTGATGTCTATCTTCACAGACTAGATGCCCATAATTTCCATTATAGGCTAAGAGAGAGTTGCTAGCAAATTTTCTCCATTTATTGAGCTGGTCTTTGAGTGGAAATCTTCTGCATGGCCAGGGTCTCCTATTGAGAAGTCCTGGGTATCCTGGGAATGTAGAGGTTCCTCTGAGGTACATTTTGTGTTTAGTTGGATTGCACCATATTCCCTTCCATTCTGGTAGTTTGCTATCTATCAAAGCTTCCACATACGGATGATGTTCTTCCATTACGCACAGTACTGCATTAGCAAGCTTATGTCCAAAGTTATCTGTCTGATCTGGATCTGTGAAAATTAATCTAGAGACAAAGCCGTAATCTAACAATTTTGGGGCTGTTAGATAACGAGTTTCGCCCCTAATTTCTATCTCCAAGGATTTTATAAAGTAATCAAATGCATAATTTTATTCAAAATCATTTTCACTTATCAATGTACAAAATAATCAAATTAAGAAAAAATATATGATAAAAACGGGTGTAGGTGTCATCTCATTAATAATATTAGGGCATGTTTGATTGGAAGGATTAAAGTATGAGATTAGGATTATTAATCCGTGGACCCAACCATCCTATGTTTGTTTTGACATTTGGTTTAGGACTATTAATCCAATGGATAATTAATTCAACAAATTTGTAGGATAATTAGTAATGGGGTAGAGGTGGGATAGTTAATACCACACTAATTTGATAGGATTATTAATACCTCACTATTAGTATTGTGAATCAAACATGGCCTTAGGGTTCAAAAAGTATTATTTGTGAATAATAGAAGATAATTTTGTAACATTTGGATGAGTTGACTTGGTTTATAGAGGATGGACAAATTTGAAACTGTATGTCAATTAGCTTATCGATTTTTTATTATATAACCCTCCCAACTCGACTTGTTCTTGTTATACTATATATATGGAAATTGGGGGGCCTGTTGTGCGGTTTTATGGACTCATTTTGAGGTTCATTTTGATAATTTAAATCATTCATATTTTAGAGTATATTGAATAGAACATACTTGTCAAAAATCAAGTTAATCGGATATCGTTAACCCTTTTATTCACTCACATTTATATCTTGAAAAATAAATAACTTTGTGATTTAAAATATTAAAATGAATACAAATGTAAGTGGATGAAAGGGTTAATGATATCCGATTAACTTAATTTTTGGTAGGTATGTTTTACTCGATATACTCTAAAATGTGAACGGTTTAGATTATCAAAACGGACTCCAAAATAAACTCATAAGGCCGCACAGCAGTGCACCTGGCACAACAGACACTATATAAGTTGGTCTGGAATAGACAAGGTTGAATTTTTTTTGGTACACATTGCTGTATTTTTGTAACTAACATATAATTATATATATTTTATAATTAAAATAAAATATTATAATGCAAATTTTTCGCAACCATTGATCATTAAATAGAATTTCAAAATTAAATGCATGATTATATTGTCTAATGAAGTATTTTAAACAATAATGACATTATTTGATGAATCAATTAAGAAACATTTTGACTAGAAATAATGACATCATTTGATGAATTAATAAAATAATACTTAGTGATGCTATTTTACAAATAAAAAATAAAGTCTATTAAACAAAACGATTGGTGGCACTGGCATGTAAAAGCACTACGTGTGTGATAAAACAATACCGATTACCTACTCTATAAAAAATAAAGAAATATCCAGACAGTGAAAATGGTGTGATACACAGAAAGGATCACCTAATATTACTCAAATCATTTATCCTCTAAAAAAATTACCAATTATGTTACATCTCACTAATATGACACCTCTAACTTACTTTTAACGATACGAAAGAGAGAGATAAAGAAAGGAGTGCAGATTTATCCCTTCGCATGGTTCATTTCATATCACTGAGGGTGAATTTGTGATGCTAAATTAGTACTCTCAAATATTTTTCAATTAAAATAATTATGTGAAGGGCTGAACCCACACTCTTCTCTATATTATCTCTCTCTTTCACGTACAAATTAAGAGTGCTATATTAGTGAAATGTAACATAGTTATTTTTAATTTCATATTATCAATACTTGGTGTAACTTTTATTTTTATTTTATTTAATTTTATAAATATCTTTTTGATGAGATTTTATAAATAAAAAATGTTAAATATCTCAAAAGTTCTATCAATATTTTCATATGAGTGTGAGACCCACATAATATAAATCTCATATAAATCCCACACTCATATAAAATATTTAGGGCAAATTACACTAACAGTCCCTATAGTTTACGGGTTGTGTTACTTTGGTCCCTGACTTTTCAATTGTAACACATTTAATCCTGAATTTTGAATATTTTTCCAAATAAGGACAATTGAAGATACTATTACTTAATTTCAAGGGCAAAATCGTCAATTTGATAAAATATAAACTAATTTGAAAAATAAATATCAAAAAAATATTTTGAATTTTTAAAAATTATTTATACCCACTAAAGATAAAATTATGTAAAATTAATAAATATTTTAGACATTTATTTATTTATTTATTTACCAAATTAATTTTTATTATGTGTTGGATGATGATCATGTAATGAGTGGTTTTTATTTTCATTAAATTAGCTTATATTTTTTCAAAAGTTAAATATGGCGACAATTTTGATATTATTATTAAACAAATTCATTAAATTAAAAAATCCAAAACTAAAAACAATTCATATATTAAATATACAGATTACATATTAAAATCCTAACAACCAATCATTACATGATCATCATCCAAACACATAATAAAAATTAATTTGATAAAATAAATAAATATGTAAAAGATTTATCAATTTTACATAATTTTATCTTTAGTGGGTAGAAATAATTTTTTAAAATTCAAAAATATTTTTTTGATATTTATTCTTATCAAATTAGTTTATATTTTATCAGATTGACGATTTTGCCATTGAAATTAAGCAATGATATCTTCAATTGTCTTTATTTGAAACAAGATTCAAAATTCAAGATCAATTATGTTACAATTGAAAAGTTAAAAATCAAAATAACACAACCTCCAAATTATAAAAACGATTAATGTAATTCACCCAAATATTTAATAAAATTTTAAAAATTTCTAACATTATTCATTATCTTTATATCTTGATAATAGTCCAATGAATATCCCACCACTCATTTTCCAATCACATTAGAAAAAAACAAAAAAAAAACAAAAATCCTGTGTCAAACCAGCTTTTCTTTGGTTGCAAGGTTGCATCATACCATGGAATTTATTAGTTAGTTTGGCAAGGTTGAATCTACAAGTTGTGTGATAGATACATACATAGATAGATACACATAAGGAAGGTTGGAATGGAAAGTCAATTCATCTATCTCCTATCTCTCTAGCGAGAAGAGAGACCTACCGTGTTCTCACTTCTCTCATTGACCTCCAATTCCACCCACCAATGGCGCGGCCGCGGTCACAGGTCGCCACCACCACTGCCGTCTTGATCCTATTTCTCGTGGCCGAGGTCGTTTCCTCCGGCGAAGCAACCACCATCATCCTCCGACCACCCCACGGCGGCAGCAACCGCCACACCATGTTCTTCCCCCTCTTTCTCTCTCCTCCTCCTAGCAGCTCTTCCCGCAACTCCTCCTCTCCCTCCGTCCGCCGCCAGATTCAGGGATCCGACCCTCTCCACCCTAACGCTCGCATGCCCCTCTACGACGATCTCCTCCGCAACGGGTAATAGATCTTCACATCTTCTCCAATCTCTTTCATATGTATTCGATGGAATTGAAATTGTGTGAATTGAAAATTGGTGTTGTTGCAGTTACTATACCACTAGGCTTTGGATCGGAACTCCTCCCCAGAAATTCGCTCTCATCGTTGATACAGGGAGTACTGTTACATATGTTCCTTGCTCTACATGTGAACAGTGTGGTAGACACCAGGTGATCATCTAATCTTCAATGTTAAATCATTTGAAAACCCATTGTTCATTGATTTACACAACTGTATGCAACAATTTTAGGTGTTGGTATGGTATTGTTATGTCAACGTTAAAAAATTTATTTATTTTTTTTGTAGATATAGGTCGGCTTTGCCTTTTGAGGCAAGAACTTCAATACACGTAGTCAGTACTTGTCACTTGCTCAAACTGAGTGCCAAAGACCCAACCTTTATATCAGTCATTTAAGAGAATGTTGTATTCCCAATTTCATTTTTAAGACCGTGACTTAACTTGATTTCTTTCTGTGATTTTTTATTTTCCATCTTTTCTTTTCATAAAATGTATGATGAAATATATGTCTTTCTTGTCTGTTACTGTAAATTTTGATTGTGTTTGCTTTGTTATTGGTTAAGTTATTTGGTTGATGAATGAATGAATGAACATGTTTTTCTGGAAAAGATGTTTTACGTGCAAGCTGTTTGGGCACATAATTGGCCGTATGTGGTGATTCAATTGGCTTGTAAACCTATTAGGATGTTTTTACACAGAAGGTGATTGATTTGTAATTCAAAACTGTTTGATAGATTGATAAGCAAAAAAAATATCTATACTATATTGTATAAAGTGTACACCTGAGTTTTGTCACACTTCTTGGTGTTCCTAAAATATCCTCACGTAAAAGCCTGTAACTGCTTGCCTCATGTAATTCCCCAGATCAAATATAGATAAAAATTTGTAACTTCTTGCTGTTTTAACAGCACACATATCATGGCTTCGTTTGGGAAGTTGCTAATTTAGTAGGCTATTTTAGTTTTTGGCTATTTTAGTAGGCTAAAATTTTTGTGTTTGGGAAGATGATTGAATTTTTTTGTGGTTGGATGTGATGTTTGTGAGAGAAAAAGTGAAATGATTATGGATTTGATGTGATATATTGTCTTATTAGCTATTTTAGCCTATTTTGTCTTTTTGTGAATTTTAGCCTAAAATAGGCTATTTTTTTCCTTGCCAAACACCCCCCATGTGTGCACACACAATTAGTATGTATATGTATGTCTTTTATATTTGGAGTTTTAAATTTTTTTCTTCTTTTTTCCTTTCTATGGTTTGAGACATATCATTTGTTCACCAGGATCCAAAGTTCCAGCCAGATTTGTCTAGCACCTACCAACCTGTAAAGTGCAACGTTGATTGCACCTGTGATGGTGATAGGGGTCAGTGTGTTTATGATCGACAGTATGCTGAAATGAGTTCTAGCAGTGGTGTCCTTGGTGAGGACATTATATCGTTTGGCAATGAAAGTGAACTTGCACCCCAGCGTGCTGTTTTTGGTTGTGAAAATGTGGAAACTGGCGACCTTTACAGTCAACATGCTGATGGCATAATGGGTTTGGGCCATGGTGATCTCAGTGTTGTGGATCAACTTGTTGACAGAGGTGTAATTAGTGATTCCTTTTCCTTGTGTTATGGAGGGATGGATGTTGGTGGTGGTGCAATGATTCTTGGTGGCATTTCCCCCCCTGCTAACATGGTATTCTCCCGTTCTGATCCTGCACGCAGGTATGTTTCGTAATATTCATATTATAGATCCAAAACATTGTTTATTTTCCTAACATATATACACTTGATACATCTCACACATTTACTCTAGTTTCGGGATGGCAACAGTCCATATTACAATATTGAGCTGAAGGAGATGCATGTTGCTGGGAAGAAGTTGTCTTTAAACCCAAGTGTTTTTGATGGAAAATATGGAACCATCCTGGATAGTGGCACTACTTACGCTTACCTACCAGAAGCAGCATTCCAAGCATTTAAGGATGCTGTAAGATTCACTTTATTTAACCTTTACCTCTTCTATTTATATATATATATATATATTTTCCATTTGAATTAATTGTGTTTATTCTGAGTTCAATTTATGTTTAAACTCCTAAACATGCTGTGAAATATATTCTTTAAAAATAAAAATAAAAATAAAAAAGGAAAAGCAAATGGTCTGTGAAACATATTCTAGCTTGACTGAATTCTCTCTGTGGCGGGATGTGATGAAATTATTTGGACTAATAATTTCTGGCTCTTATGTAACCGATGATAGAATGACATAAAGTTTTTGTTAGGTGAACATATTGTTGATGCATTCTGACAGAGATTTAGATTAGTATTCTTTAGTTATTGCATAAAGTAATTAGCCCTGGGAGACAAAAAGAAAATTTGTAACAGACTTGAAGGATGTATAGACATTCTCCCTTTACTCCCTCTTTTTATTGCATATCAAATACCTCAAGCTTGCATTGCATTTTTAGAAGTACTTTCTTATTGACAACAAGGTTTATTGCGGCCTCTTAGATCCTAAACTTTAGTAGTTCTATGCTTTGAGAAGCCAACATATATAGCATACCTCGGGTTTATGCTCCTCCTAGGGTAGGCCCAAAGGACACTGCCTAGGACATGGTTCCCGGGTATAAAAAATAAAAATAAAAAAAAGGTGGCATACCTGAATTTGACCACATGCAGAAGTTGAGGTTTTGTCAAGCAAGAGGAAAGTTATACTTTTTATGTTCTTTCTTTTTGTTTAGAAGACTAAGTGAATTCTCATGGAAACAAATTATCGAGCTTCGTCAAATTTAAAAAGAAAAAATAAATAAAACAAAGAGTAGCAAATAAATAATGGAAAAAATAAATAAAACAGGAACAGAGAGAGCATATCTTCTTGCCCATGTCCTTCGGAGATTTTAAGGGAAATCAATTGATAGTTGTTGAAGTGTTTAAATTAATTTCATCCGTTTTTAGCTTATCACTTGTGTTTTCATTTTGCAGCCATACTTTTGGCCTCTTTTAGTTCATTTATCTTTTTTTCTTTTATTGTGATTTTTTTTAGTGTTTGAATGCAGATTGTGAAAGAACTCCATTCACTCAAACAGATTCGTGGTCCTGACCCAAGTTATAATGATATTTGCTTCTCTGGTGCCGGGAGGTTGTGTTTATACTATACTAGTTTGATTGCTTATCTTTGTGTTGCAAGTAATGCTTAACCTTTATGTTTACTCCAGTGATGTCTCACAACTCTCAAAAACATTTCCAATTGTTGACATGGTATTTGGCAATGGGCAGAAACTGTCACTCTCTCCGGAAAACTACTTGTTCCGGGTAAGCATCTGAGTTCATTGTATTCTTTATTTTCTTTATTTCTTTTTTTTTGAAGAAGAAGAAAAATGGCCCTTTTGAAATGACATATTTGGGTGGACTTCTGTTGTCCTTGCAAACATTTATTTAATATGCAGTGACTGATGTTCTTTCTTTGCTTTATCTTGTTTCATGTCTACATAAAGCATTCAAAGGCACATGGTGCATATTGCTTGGGGATTTTCCAGAATGGAAAGGATCCAACCACCTTGTTAGGAGGTATATTATGCTTTACCAAATGTGTGGCAATTTTTCTCCATTATACTCCTATTTGATCTTTTTGTTTCCTCGGTTATGACTTGTTTTAGTATGTTCGTGCGGATAGGAGTACAATATAAGTAAACAAATATACCAAGGGGAAGGCATGTCCAAAAAAAAAAAAACACGCATTGATTTAATATGGTTCACTCTAATCAGACTAAGTTTGGGCAAAGATGATTAACAAACATCATTATGAAAGTAGATTACAACTACCGAACTTTTCCCCTAGAACTCCAAAATTTTATCCAACCTTAATTCAAAAAGAGTTGAAACCCAGATCCAAAACTTTCTAAGTTGGAACAACAATGGCACTAAAAGCAAAATCGTAACACGACACAAAGTGCGGTGCCTTTTAGGAGTATTTCCACAAAACATGTTTCCCTTGTGGGTTGGACCCCTCCTTCACTTGGGCATTACCAAATTCTCACTCCCAATTTTTATCATGCTCAAAATAAATTCCTTTTTGGATCAGAATATGAAAATCTTTTTTGGATGGAGTAAAGCGAGGAATTTGAAACAAAATTTTAACAAACTCCTTCCTTTATTTACATGTGAAAGCTTCACAAATAGTTAGCATATTTTCCCCTGAAATTTTTTACACTTACTAGAATAGCAATGCAAGAACTGGAGTTACCATTAGCTGAACTTGGAAACATATAAATGAACTTTTATGCTATAATGGAAACTCAAACCATTCACTCATAATTTTTGTAATTGCCAGAGACACCTCATGATTGAGTCCTGATGCACTTGTTGTGGTGTTAAAACGAAAATATAAATAGGGGTTGGTATAAAAGTGAAAAAAAGGGTAGAAAAATATTGCAAAATGAGAACAACATTAATCATACTAGGGTTTGTTGTGATTTTCCTACAATAGACCTTAATGTTAAATCCTTGTTAAATAAGGGGTAAGTAATCTTTCCTCCACAGAAGAACCCTACAAAACAAAATCCAATAAAATTGCAAATTTGAAACAGATGTTTCCAAAAATATGATTTTCTTTTCTTTTTTCTTTGTTATTAAGTTCGTAAATATAATTTTGTACAGGAATCGTTGTCCGCAATACTCTTGTGATGTATGATCGCGAGCATGAAAAAATTGGTTTCTGGAAAACAAATTGCTCTGAATTATGGGAAAGGCTTCACATTACTAGTGCTCCTCCACCTGTGCCTTCAACTTCTGATAGAACAAACTCAACTGCAGATGAGTCACCCACAGTGGCTCCTGTTGGACCTCCACAGCATAATTTTACAGGTATGATAAGCTGCAACATTTTTAATAACCTTTTCCTACCGATTTTATTTGAATCAACAGCTTTGTTTATCCTTTGTCACATTAATTTGGAACCGAGTGTGTCTTATAAATACTCTCACATGGTGGGTGTGGTCATGGTTGGGTATATCAATTGAAAATGCATTCTTCGGCGTTGGAGGGAAGAAAAGTTTATGCAATCTAAATTAATTTTGCCTATCAAAAGGAGACAACTACATCTATTCTTTACTTTCCTTCAATAAATTTTTTTACGACTTTGATTGGTGTAAGATATTTTTGGCATGTTTCTTTCCAAATTCCGATAAATCTCAAGTTTCACCAATATTTTGGCACTTTTTTTTTGAGATTAAGAATTTGTTATTTGATACTTGCAGTATATGTCTTTATCCTGTTTGATTCTTTATCCCTTTTAATTATTTACATATCCTTTTCCTGTATACATTTTTCTCTCACAAGCAAGCTCAATTTCAGCTTCAAGCTGGAGCATGGAATCAATCCAGCTTGGTCATGTAATCGATTCATGGGCCAAGCTTGTCTGTGCTTTAGTTCATGACTGCATACATTATTCTCTCACATGCAAGCTCAATTGGGTTTGCTTTAAGATGAATCATAAGTTCATAACACTTCAAACATTGTGCTAGCACTGAGCGTTTCAAGAACTCCATTCAAGGATTAAAACTCAAGAAGTTATAACAGTTTACCTAGAACAACCTATCCTAAGACTAACAGAGGTGGAAAAAGAGTGCAGTGACAGTTTTAGGAAAGTACATTGCTAGAGCTATTTTATCTTTTCTGATGTCATTCAAAGTAGTTGACACCATGGAAGCAACTAATGAGTTCTGGAAATGGTCATTTTTCTTTACTACATCATATATGCTTGTAGATTAGGATTAGCATTAAGATCTTCAACTCTGATAGATCATAGGTTTGCATTTCTTCTTTCCTGAGTATAAATATCATGGATTTTATAGAATCATATATCGCTGCGCTCTCGAAGGATGGGAATGACACCAGTTGCAATCAAATGGGGGAAAGTCATTTAAGTGTGTTTTGGACATATGCATAGATGAATGGACCAGCAAGGAAGATTGATTAGCATTTAAAGCTAAGGTTCTAGCGAATTAGAGGAGTTGGATGAAGTCAGAAGAAAGTGAAGCAAACATGATGACTTACAATATAGTTAATGATGTGACCCCAGATGGAGCTGAATGCTGAAGAATTTATGTAATTGGCCTCGAGTATTTGGGATTTTAGTTGGTGAAGTTGACTCTTGACTTTAGAAGTTAGTAAAAATTTCCGTATAATGCCCACTTGGGTAGTGTAGGCTGTAAACTTCTAACATTCATTTCTTCTATGGCTATTATTTGCTAAATTGCTAACTTATCTGACCATTTGAAGCTCCTATGAGGTCAATTTTTATATTCGTGAAAACTTTTCAATGTGTATGTTAATCTGCTATGTTTGTTCCGACTGAGCTCAAACTAGCTGTTGCATTTTGAAGGACATCAGGAAGGCAGTTCTTCGATATGTTATGAACTTAAACCATGTTCTGATAACATAATTTTCCTCATGAACTGACTTGACTCTGATGTAATTTTCATGTAACCTTTGATGTACAGGACAGTTTCAAGTTGGTCTTATAACAGTTTACATGTCTTTGAGCGTCAAATACCCAGATCTGAAGCCTCACATCACAGAACTTGCCCAGTTCATTGCCCAGGACTTAGATCTGAATACATCACAGGTAGCTTCATGTTGCAGCATTCAATCTGGAATTTTTTGCGTCACTTGTTGATGCATCCAGTTTACAAACTGTCTTACCTCGGGTGCCTGTTATCTGGGGTGAATGGTTTCAGGTCCAGTTATTGAATTTTACAGCTGAAGGAAATGATTCCCTAATAAGATGGGCCATTCTGCCAGCTGGATCTGCCGAGTACTTTGCTAATGTCACTGCAATGGTGAGTTTGCTTTTCAGAATTGCAAGGATTTTGCGTTCATAAAATTAGAATCATTTGCTCAGTAACTATGCTAATTGGCAGGGTATTATTGCACGGTTAGCTGAACATCGTGTCCGGCTTCCTGATACCTTTGGAACTTATCAGTTGGTCGATTGGAACATTGAGCCCCGACAAAAACAGTAAGCTATATTATTATTTATCTGCTGCAGCTCTCTTTGCATTATTTTTCTCCCATTATTTTCTGTATATGCATGCTCTGTCTCAAGGGCAGTGAGGTGGGGAGTGTTGTTGGCCATCTTTGTTCAAAATATGCTACTGGAGTTTGGTACTATTGTATCATAAATACTAAACTCCGTGATTAAAGTTTCTTTTTTTTTTTTTTACTTGTTTCTTTTTTCTCTTTATTATTTTTATTATTATTATTATTAAAAGGATGCACCTGGTAGATGAGAAGTTATTAGAATTTTTCAACAATCTCATAAACTTACTAGGATTTTCCATGTTTCGAACTTTTTTGTTTTTTGTTTTTCCTTTTTCAAGAGCTACACCTAGTAGAAGAGATGTATGGTTTTGTTTGGGGTGGGTTTGAATGGTTGGGTTAAACATATTTTCAACAATCTTATATACTATTAGAATTTGGCATTTTTTGTCGTATGAACTCTCTGTATGGAAGTGTGGTTAAATTTAGTCTTCTCAACTTACATTTGGAAAGAAACAGTAGGGATTGGGGACTCCTTAATTTATAAACAATGCGTCCTTTGGTTGTTAGGAAGACTGAAAAAGATTGTGATTTGGAATAATATGATAGGTTTCTGTTCGAATGGCTATTGCAAAATTTTATCCTTTTTTCCCCTCCTCCTCAGTAGTGATCCCATGAGCATAAATGAAACATTGAAGAAACCGTTGGCTTCATTTTATTGAATGCATTATATGGGAAGTGGCATATGAGTATCTGAATGACATTGTGTTAATTCATATCTCTTCTGGAAGGCATCCAATGTTTGGTGTGAAACCAATTTCTGTGCCGGTCACTTATCAGATGCTAATGTGGTTTAACCATTGAGTGTTCATGTTTTCTTTTAGCCCCTGGCCCATCTAGTTTCATTTCAGCTGACATTATGAGCTTAGACTCCCCGCTTAGTGTAGTTTGAGCTCCAGCCCTCCATTGTGGCAACAAGAAAAAGCCTCTTGTTGATATTCAATTTAAATTTGGATAATGCAAATCACCTCTTTACTCCACTCCTGGTTTCTCTCTCTTTCAATCTAAAACAGTAAATGAATTTATAGGTTCTAGGGGATGTAAAAGGGTATGAACTGGTTGTAGAATGTGTCAACGACGCAAGTATTATGCCCCTCTAAAATAAAATAAAAGAAAAATAAAAAAACCCACACAGACATACAAAACAAAGGAACATAAATTTTTAATAAAAATATAACTATGTTCTAGACAAACTAGTTAGCTTTAATGCGTGAGTGATCTAATGTTTGTTTTGCATTTAGGAGCTTCGACTGTGAGGTAATTATTTCAGGTCCGTCATATCTTGTGTTCTGACTGTGGACCCTGATTCTTTTTGCATTTTCTTTGCGACCCCTATTTGCTTCCTGAATTGTATAGAGATACAAGTACCATATGATTCATATCTAAGGCTTTTTCTTTGTTTTCGCTGCTTTTTATTCATATTGCTTTTTTCTGGAACGATGCAGGACGTGGTGGCAGCAACACTACATGGTTGTGGTTGTAGCAATCATCGTTATGCTAATTATGGGATTATCAGCTACCGGGGGATGGATTATTTGGAGAAGGAAGCAACAAGCAATTGGAGCATACAAGCCTGTTGATGCTGCTATTCCTGAGCAAGAACTCCAACCGCTGTGAACACAAGTTGTCTTCCATGTTACAATTTATGTATAGTATGGTGCAGCATTTTTAATTCCCAAGTCATGATGACTGATTTCTGGAAGCATGGGTACCAAACTGATACAATTTTTGTCAAGGGATGATACATGTAAACCAACGAATCTTTTAGGGCTTTATATATGTTTCATTAAACTGGAATGGAACTGGAAAAAAGGGAAATTGCGCACATGTTTAGAATATCACATATTTATAAATTTGTATGTGAATAATGTAAGAAGACATCACAGAATCCAAGGTTTGATCAATAAACTAATTTTTGTGAAAGGTTTCTCTGTTGTGCTATCATTTTTAATGGTTAAATGAATATATTGTTTTATGTCAAAAACAATGTAATCGTTTTCACGAAAGTGTATCAACTTCATTTTTTGTTCTTTTTATTTTTTTTTTCCTTAAATTAATCAAGGGTTTGTATTTGCCACCACCTATCATGGCTGCAATTAGGGTAACCTGTAAATGTAAATGTGGGTGTGTGTGTGTGTCTCTCTCTCTCTCTCATGTATGTATGTATTTGGGTAAAATGTGTATTTTCTCCTCCTATTTTTTTCATCGTTGATTTTTTTACTATATTTTTTCTGTTTATTGTATTTTCTAAATATACGATGAAAGAGGTGGTCGGTAGTTGTGACGAGTTTAACCCAATGGTTTTGCCCAAACCAGCTCATAGATTGATCCAATCTTTGTTGTAGGAATGACAATGGAAGGCAATGGGGTGGATATTAATTCTTCATCCTCATTCTCCTATAATAAATTTTCCTCATTCTCCATGGGTACCACCCTCTCCATTTTTTAATGGGTATGGATTTTTTCCAACCCATTTTAATCCCCATTTTTATTTTTTATATTTAATGTTAACAATCACTTTTTTTTTTCTTTTTTTTAAGGTTCACAACAAAAACTAAATATACCTTCAATCTTTTTTCTTTCTTTTTTAATATATTTAATGTTAACAATTTTTTTTTTTTTTTTTAAGGTTCACAACAAAAGTTAAATATGTCTTCAATCTTTTTTCTTTCTTTTTTAATATATTTAATATTAACAATTTTTTTTTTGAAGGTTCACAACAAAAGTTAAATATACATTCAATCTTTTTTCTTTCTTTTTTAATATATTTAATGTTAACAACCTTCTTATTTTTCTTTTGTCTTTTTTTTTATAAAGGTTTTAGCTAAATATACCTTCAATCTTTTTTCTTTCTTTTTTAATATATTTAATGTTAACAACCTTCTTATTTTTCTTTTGTCTTTTTTTTTATAAAGGTTTTAGCTAAATATACCTTCAATCTTTTTTCTTTCTTTTTTAATATATTTAATGTTAACAACCTTCTTATTTTTCTTTTGTCTTTTTTTTTATAAAGGTTTTAGCTAAATATACCTTCAATCTTTTTTCTTTCTTTTTTAATATATTTAATGTTAACAACCTTCTTATTTTTCTTTTGTCTTTTTTTTTATAAAGGTTTTAGCTAAATATACCTTCAATCTTTTTTCTTTCTTTTTTAATATATTTAATGTTAACAACCTTCTTGTTTATTTATTTTTTATTTTTTTAAGGTTCACAACAAAAGCTAAATATACATGCAATCTTATTTTATTTTATTTGGTTCAACAACAAAATCAAATACACATTAATTAATTAATTAAAAAGTTTGTTTTATAATAATCAAATATATAATTTTGAGACAATCAAATAAGTTTTAGTAATTGAAAAAAAAAATGTGAAAGAACGTGGAAGATTAAAAAAAAATTACAACCATCTCTCTCTCTCTCACTCTC
>NW_021031295.1:156738-390485 GCF_004153795.1 Camellia sinensis | reverse complement strand
TTTTTGAAAAAGTATGGTTTTGAGAAAATGATTTTTGAGAGTTCACTTCCCACCGTATAATAGGTGGCAAAAGGTGGATGGTGTTAAGAGTCGGGTGCCCATCATCCCAGCCATATTAAGTTGGCAAACGGTGGAATGTGTTGAGAAATGTATTGAGTCAGTGATAATATGTGTAAACTGTGATGAACTTATGAAATTACAATCTGATGTGTATTTTGGTACGAAAAGGAAACGCATATAGAAATTATTTGAAAAGAATGGATAAAAAATTATTAACTAGGTAAGGGGTTAGTGATAATGAACTCACCGGGTTGTATGTAACTGTATGGGAAGATTATGAGTTTTGTTTGTAAATAATTGAGAAATTGAATTGAAAGGGGTTTATTAATCCTGTGTCGTGTTGAACAATAATTTGAGAGTGCAAAAGTTTATGTGATGTAGATGTTAGACAAGTAGAAGTTGAGTGTAGGAGAATTGTATTGAATATAAAGGAGATTTGGATTTTTATGCTATGGAGATATAGCAATAATGGATAGACAAGTGGGAATGGAGTGTATGAGGGTTATTTTTTGAGTATTAAGGGAACTTGAACTTTGAGGTTATGGAGTTATAATAATTGGGAATAATAAAAAGGAAAAATGGAAATAAAACGAGGAATATTTTATAATTGGGTTAACAAATTTAAATTGATGTTGTTCTTTAAGCATATTTGTTTTCAAAGAAGATTTATGGTTTTACTGATGATGGGGGATAATTTTATGACTGAAAATTTTCCTTAAATGTTTAAATAAATTTTGAGATAAAGGTACTCTACGTGTAATATTTTGAAATTACAAACGTCATCTTACAATATGGTATCACCCTGCAGGCATGATCATTTCTATCTGTGTGTTAGTTATTATTGTAGAACTATGAGATTTCTACTAGGCAATTGTGTTCATCCCTTGTTGTTTTAATTTTTTTTTTTTTTTTAAATTAATTAATTTTTTTAAGATAATGTATGTATACTAAAAAATCTGTACAAATTTGATGGTCCCACATTTGATTTTATCAACATTCCATCTAATTTCAATTCATTAATATTCAGAAGAAGAAAAAAAAAAAAGAGCATTTCCATCAACAACTAAATTAGAAAAGTTCTTGGTGAAACAATCATTAATGCCCTCGTAATTTCAGCCATTACTACTCACATACTTTAGACATTTATGCATACGTTGGTCCATTAATAGACCTGGCCAAATTAGAAAACACAGAAAAAAAAGTCATACCAAATAAATTATTAAATTTTTTACTAAATCTCTTACATAGGTGTGGAATCAACATAAATTATGTGTGTAGGTCTCACACTCATATGAAAGATTCGGTATAAAATTTGATAATTTATTTAAAATTTATAACATTTTCTTTATTATTATTATTATTATTATTATTTATTTTCAAAAGTAAATGGAACCCATCTATTGAAGCTCAATTTAAAAAGGGTTTGGGCGTAATGGATTGGACCATGGGGGTGCACGTCGTTGACCTAGGCTTATAATTTGATTCATTTATCTATTAAGTTTTTATTTGTAATTATTTATTAAAAAATTAAATTGACTTCATAATCATAAACATATAATTTTGTCATAATTATTTTTTAAAAAAATCGATCATCTAATTTCAAAATCATATATGCTGTTTGTTTTTTGTTTTTTTAAATAAATATAATAAAAGCCATGTAACCATGATTATAGGAGCTTTTTTTTATTTATTTACAAATAATCCATATATAAAAGTCTAAAAATGAAGAAATCTTGTTCTTTTTCAATATATAATCACTTTCTTTCTTATTTAATTTTTTTATTTTTGGTAAAATCATCATGTGTCATTTTTATTATTAAGTAAACATAATAAGTTGGATTTATTAGTCAATGGACTTGTTTAGTGTAGTTTCTTTCAAGTTGATAACTGTTAATAATGTTAGAAATGGTTTTTGAAAAAATTTGGAAAAATAGAATTTTTTTAAACTTTGATCTAATTTTTAAGTGAGACCCGCATGCCAAATTTGGCGGGTCTAAGTGGTAATGCGTTCTATGCCAGGTTATGATTCATGTGGTATATTTGGTTGCTCAAAACCATTATCAGATGAATGGAAAATTGAAACCAAAGTGTGTTCCATGGAAATAGAGTTTTGGTGGAAAATCCTTAAGGTTTGAATAAAGGCTTGTCCCGTATTGGTTTGGTAGGAAGAAATTTATGGGTTTATAAAGCTTTGAATTATAACTTGGGGAGGGCCCCAAGAGGCATCCCAAGTTTGTAGAAAGGAGAGGTTATGGACAAATTGAGCTAGACCCATTGGACCAAAAAATAGCCACACGCGCGCCGCCGTCATCGTCTTGGTGTAGACACCCCATTTTTGACCGTCCTCAAGACTTGGACGTCACTGCTCGAACACTCGGTGATTACTCATGTTTGTGTTTCGTTTTGAGTTCCCGAAGGTCTCGGCTACGCGCATTGCCTCAGGATCTTTCAACTCGACTGTTCTGTGTTTGGTTTTGCACCAAACACTTGTGTTTTTGCTTCCGAGAGTAGGAAGTAGCTTGTTAACTACCCCTGACACCCACCGGCCTTGGTTTGAGGCCACCGGCCATGTTTTGAGGCTACCGGCCATTGGTGAATTATACCATTGACCGGTCGGCCATCTGTTTGGCCGGTGACCTCCTTTTTTGGCCGGTAGCACCTTTTTACCATTTTCAGGCATGGTGCATGCCAGCTGTGCCAGCTGGAATGCACCAAACCTGCCCCGGGGCATACATGTGGCTGTTTTGCCCTTTTTGTACCCTTTTGGTCAAAGCTTCTTGAGGAAGCTTGACCCTTTGCCAAAGCTTCCTCAAGAAGCTTGCCAGCTGTCCTAGCTTCCTCAGGAAGCCTTGCACCCTTAGCTTGGCTTCCCTTGTAAGCCTTGACCCTTTTGAGTAGCTTCCCTTCGAAGCTTTGGCCAATTACCTTGCCTATATAAGAGCCCCTCCTCCTCCTTTGTTAGGTTCAGCAAAAAAACCAGAGCTATACACATACATATCTGATACATATCATCCTCTCTCTCTATATCTCCCCCTCTCTCTCTCTCTTCATTTTGTGTGTGTTTGAGGGCCTAAAGTGTGTGTTTGTTCTTAGTTTTGCACACAAACACACACCATTACACCTTACTTCGAATTTGAGGGGTTTTGGGGGTTTGTTCTTGAGGTTTTGGACTGGTTTTGATCAAAAGAAGAAGGCTGCACTTGCTGTTCATCAAGGGTTCTTCAAGGGTAACTCTTTTACCTTAGATTCTCCAATCTTGCACTAGACTTTTGCCTATCTTGCTCATTGTTTTAGACTTTGTGTATAACTAAAAAAAGTCTTGTATTTGCATGCTTAAGATATCTCATTAAGGTTGTTTTGGCATTGGGGGTCGACCTACCCCTCTTAGGCCTTGTTTGACCCCTTTTGTGCTTCCTTTATTAGGTTTTGATTTCTTTGGTGTATTGGCCTTCTCACCACTGAAATCCAGTGGATTTTCAATGGTGTAGAAGGGGGTTTGAGGTCTTGCATAGGGGAGGGACACCCCTCTCCCTTGGTCTCTCATTTTGTTCATGTTTTGGCTCATAAGGGTAACATGTATGCTTGGTTGCATTTGGCCCCATTTCAGAAGTTTTCGGATGTTATTTGGTCACTTATTGCCTCTGTTTTTGATTTGATTTGTGGTCCCTTACATGCATAGTATACTTGCCTTGCATTCCTCCATTTTGCCTAGAAGTAAGCCATGCATTTAGGCCATGATTCTTGCATGCTCTAGCTTAACTCCATGAAAGTCTTAGCATTATTTTGCCATGCTCAAGGACTGTTGGGGGATGTTTTAGTCATATTTGCCATGTTTAGGGTAGCCTATTTGTATTTTGGCTTGTGAGCCTTGAGCATGTGGGTCTCTAGCATGCTTAGCCTAGCTTATTCTCATGATTTGGAATCATTAAGGACCATGTTTCAGCCCATAAACCATGCTTGTATGCTTGCATTCATCACCTCTTTCATGTTTTGAGGATGTGTCCTTTTATACCAGTGGATTTTGGGGGCTCATTTTACATATTGAAACTCTGATTTGTATTGAAAAGTGCATGCCATGAGTGGTTGGGGTGGTTGTAGTAGGATACTCTCTTTAGTGGCCTTGAATGCTTCCTCTTTTGTATCCATTTCCTAGCATGTTTTGGTGCCATCTTTTGCATGCATTTTAGAGTCTAACATGAGTATTTGGTATCCATGTACCTCACCTTTGGGTGCTCTTGAGAATAGCCCTCCATGCCTTAGCTTTAGGCCCCTTTGATTTGCTTGTTTGGTATGCTTGTTGTCCATCATTTTGGCATCTTTGGCCACTGTTTTGGGAGTGGGTTGAGGTCTGCCCTTTGTGTCTTAGGTCCACCATTGCATGATCATGTCGCATTGGTTTCATGTTTGCATTGTATCATACTTGCATGCTTGTATATTATTGGCTAGTTGCATCTCATGTCTTAGCTTACATGTTTGATTGCATTGCATTGTATCTTACATGCCTAGCATTGTACATTTGCATGTTTAGCTTGCATCACATTTGGCATGTTTTGCATCTTAGCCTCATGTTGCATAGTTGAGCCACATTTGCATACATACATTGCATTGTTTGGTTTAGGGTGTCAAACCAAACATGAGAATTGAGATGCGTTTGTACTCAAAGTGACGTAACGCACCTCGATCCTCGGTCGCCGACCCCCTTGACCTCAACATGATAGGGTGTTGGCATTCATGTGTTTTGTTTACATGCATTTACATTAAGTCGCTAACTTGGCCTCTTAGGCCATCATGCATCAAAATGCATAATTGATGGCCCGAAGGTCGAGGGTCATGCTCCCTTGAGTCCCTTGCATGATAGGGAGTGTGTCCATGCTCACATTTGTTTGAAAATTCCATGCCATACACTGCTTGCCTTCTGCTGCTGTCAGCTGCAGGTTTCAGCAAGAAGAATTGGCCGGCCGGCAGTGTTGGGTGCCGACCGGCAAAGCAAGTTTGGCCAATAGCTTATTCAGTGGCCGGTGATCATCCCCTCCGGCCGGTGGCGTTTCTACTTGGTCGGTGGTATCCCCCAGCATCCAAAGAGCATACCCTTGGACTTTGGCAGTCCTCAGAGGAGCAAGGCAGTGTTAACAGAGGCAACAGTGCTATGGCAGCTAGTTTTCGGGCGAGACGAGTCAAGCATGCATCATTCACGCATCCCGAGGCGGGGCTGCGACTACCTTTCTTCTGCATTTAATTTGTTAATTAATTAGAAATTTTTGTAATTAATTATTTAGCTTGAGAGTTAATTAATTAGGTGGTTTGTAATATTTATTCGGACCCACCGAGCGAGGGCAATTGTATAATAAGCGTGCGTGAGAGTGTGTATGTCTCCCAACCCCACATCTTTCTTTCCTTTTATTTACTAGCTTTCGATGGTTAGCCTAGGGCATGTTTCAATTAGCATACAGTATGATAGCATGCGTGCATCCATACATTTGTCTTACATGCACCAGGCTCAGCGCATCATACTAACTGCATTTGTATTTCAATTCCAAAGTTGAATACATGTTAGTTGTAGCATCATCACATGCCATCTTAGAATAGCCGAGCCTATTGTAGTTGCATCTTGTTTGTGTTGTATTAGCCATCTTAACATGCGCTAGGATCATGCATTAATTACTAACTACCTTTTGTTTTGGCTCGGAGTACTAGGTAAGCATTTATGCTTTAGCATACCGCATGCGTGTGAGTGTTGCCATAATAGCATGATTACCATGAGGCTAGCTGCTTATATGATAAAAATTGCTTGAGTGCCTGTGGATGGAGGTCGAATTACCTAAATTGGAATAATGCATTAAAACTGTGAGTTTTAAGCCCACTAGATAGTGGCAAAATCATCTTTTCTAAAGCCCACTTGAAGGTGGCAAAACCTGCATTTTAGCCTACTTACGAGTAGCAAGCCATTTTTAAAACAAGCATGAAATGTTTTATTCCAATTTAGGCGATTTGGTCTATACTTGTTTGCTGTGCGCATAACATAGTAATCCTAGGCTAATAACCGGACTAAGAACACATAACGTTTTCAAAAACGGATATCACGGTTAGTAGAGGCCGATCTTCGGATCGGGCGAGAGAGGGTGCTCATAGCTGACCTTCCCCAATCGTACCCAAGCTCCTGAGCCGAGGCAACTTTGGTGATGACGGACACGTGGCCTTTGGCACCGAGTCAGGGTTTCCTAAATTCCCCATAAAAAAATATTTAGGTGGCGACTCTGTATCTGGCAAAGCAGTCCATGTTTGGCACTTCTTTCAAAAAAAAAATTTGTTTTCAAAAACGATTTGCCAGATCTGGACTCTTTGATGATTCATCGGTCTTGCATTGCACTCTGCAAGATTAGATACAAGACCGTGACACCAAATTGAGTCCGAACTGTAGCATGAGGCCCGAGGGCGCGTCTACACCTAGCAGCCTGGGCTTGGGTGTTGGTGTGAGGTTGGGTTAGGTTGGGCTTGTCTGGCCCCATACTTATCTTTTTAGGCCAAAAATATTTGAATTTTACTCTTCTAAAATTAAATTATAAATTTTTTGAATTTGAATTTCGAAAATTAAATTCAAAATTGGGTCCGATTTTTTTCCCATCCGGACAGATTTGAATCTATTTAAATTTCAAAAAACCCGATTGGAATGTTGTACAGGTTAATATCTATCCAAATTCAAATTTGAACCCAAACAGTTCCAATTCAAACCCAACAGGTTAAGTACCTGTTCAAACAAGTATGCTACCTGTTTAATTCAAACTAAAAGGGTACCACTACATTTATAAATAAGACAAGTCCCTTATTTGTTTTTCACTCCAATTTTCGTCCTCATATTTTGCTTTGCTATCTCTGAATTTTGCTGCATTATTTTCTTGTGAGAAAGAGTATAAACACAAACTGTGTTCGTTGTGCGAATAAATTGTAGTGCTGCATTTATTTGTTGTTGATCATTTTATCATGAGAGATAGACGTCTGCAAATCTGAAAGTACCATGGAGATGACGAATCTATCTTAAGGACATAGTGTTAAACACTGAACTTGATCAGAATATTGTTCAAGAAATTAATCAAGTAAGTTGTTAATTTGTTTTCTGTTTTATTTATTTATATCAGATTTTGATTTTGTTTTTATAACAAAATAAAGTCTATTTTTATTTATTTATTTTAATTTCTAGTTTGATTTTTTGTAATCAAACAAACTCTCTTCTTTCCTATATTTCTTTTATATTTTGTTTGTTGTTTAATGCACAAACATAATTTATTTTACTAAATACAGTGAAGATTGTCCAACAATCTTAAGACAGACTATTTTTTGGTGTCTTCATTGTATTTATTTTCCTGTGTTTTTACAAAGTGATATTTTGGTTGGAAAATACAAATAGTAATAATATACTGTTTGACAAATAGTAGTAATATACTGTTTATTTTCTTTGACAACTAGTAGTAATATACTGGTGTCATAACAATTGCAGAATATTAATTTGTGTTCCAAAAAATTATTATGGTATTTTATTTTTCTAGTTTTAGTGACAAGGGAAAATAAAATTATTTTGTGTTATAATTTATTTTCTGATTTTAGTAACTAAACACTTAATTTGTGTTTTGGTTTTTTCTGATTTTTGTAATCAGATATCATGGCTACTATAACTGAAACTGCAACTGGAAGTGGTACTCCAATTGTTACACCAACTCTGGTCCCTATCCAGAACCATGTTCAAATTCTAATAAATCATGGAGAAAAATCAGAAAAATTTAACGGTACTGAGTTTAGGAGATGGCAGCAGAAAATACTGTTTTATCTTACAACTCTAAATTTGGCCCGGTTTCTCCGTGAAGAGGCTTCAGCACTTAAAGAAAGTGAAAGTGATCGGCAAGTTGTTGCTACTGTAAACGCTTGGAAGTATTCTGATTTCCTGTGCAGAAACTACATCCTCAATGGCCTTGACAACACGCTGTATAATGTGGGTGTTTGGGAAGTTGCTATTTTAGTTTTTGACTATTTTAGTACGCTAGAAATTTTGTGTTTGGGAAGATAGTTGGATTTTTTTATAGTTAGATGTGATGTTTGTAAGAGAAAAAGTGAAATGATTATAGGTTTGATGTGATATTTTGTCTTATTGACTATTTTAGCCTATTTTGTCTTTATGTGGATTTTAGCCCAGAAAGCCCCAAAAAAGCCCTTCCCAAACACCCCCAATGTTTACAACCCTCTGAAAACAGCAAAAGAATTATGAGATTCTTTGGAGAAAAAATACATGACAGAGGATGCCGACACAAAGAAATTTGTTGTCAGTAAATTTTTGGATTTCGTTATGGTAGACTCCCAAATGATAATTTCTCAAGTTCAAAATTTTCAAATAATTTTGCATGATATTCATTCTGAAGGTATGTCTCTTAGCGAGTCTTTCCAAGTCGCTACTTTAGTGGAAAAGTTATCACTAGCTTGGAAAGATTTCAAAAATTATTTAAAACATAAACGCAAGGAGATGACCATGGATGAATTGATTGTAAGATTGAGAATTGAGGAAGATAACCGAAAGGCTGAAAAGAAGAATGGTAAAAATCCCATTGAGTCTAAGGCTAATGTGATTGAACAAGTGTACAAACCACATAACAAAAAGACGAAGTTTACTAAAGATGGTCCTAAACAAGGCGACAACAATAGCAATAAGAAGTTTAAAAGAAAATATTATAATTGTGGCAAGACCGAACACCAAGCTTCTGACTGCCACTGCCCTAAGAAGGATCGCGGAAGTACAAACAAGAAGACCACCAATCAAGCCAATGTGACAGAATTAGATTACATCTCTGACGGGATAAATGACATCAACCTCTCTGCTGTGGTGTCTGAGGCTAATTTGGTTGAAAATTTCAAGGAATGGTGGGTTGACACTGGGGCAACTCGTCACATATGTACGGACAAGAAGATGTTCACTACTTACAGTGAGGCTGCAAATGGTGAACAACTTTTATGAAAAATTCTTCTGCTTCTACTGTGGCTGGACAAGGAAATGTGATCTTGAAGATGACATCAGGAAAAGAACTTACCCTCAACAATGTATTGCAGGTACCAGACATCCGGAAGAATTTAGTTTCTAGTTCTTTGTTAAGTAAAAATAGTTTTAGGCTTGCATTTGAGTCTGATAAATTTGTATTAACAAAGAGTGGTATGTATGTTGGTAAGAGTTACATGAGTGATGGTCTCTTCAAATTAAATGTAATGATGGTTGTACCAAAACTTACTATGAATAAGAATAACACATCTTTTGCTTATATTCTTGAGTCAAATTTATGGCATAGTAGATTAGGACATGTGCATTTTGATGCTTTGCGTAGATTAATTAGTTTGGATTATATACCAAAGTTTGAAATTGATCCTAATCACAAATGTGAGATTTGTGTAGAAGCAAAATTAACTAAGGCTCCATTTAAATCAGTTGAAAGAAAAACCGAACCTCTAGAATTAATTCACACTGATGTGTGTGATCTTAAATTTGTTCAAATTAGAGGAGGCAAAAAGTATTTCATAACATTTATCGAGAATTGCACAAGATATTGTTATGTATACTTACTTAGAAGCAAAGATGAAGCCTTATAAATATTTAAACTCTACAAAACAAAAGTTGAAAATCAACTTGAAAAAACCATTAAAATGGTTAGAAGTGATAGGGGTGGTGAACATGATGCACCATTAAATGAATTTTGTGCACAACATGACATTATTCACCAAACTACAGCACCTTATTCTCCACAACAAAATGGAATTGCTGAAAGAAAGATTAGAACCCTTAAAGAAATGATGAATGTCATGTTACTAAGTTCAGTCTTACCGCAGAACTTGTGGGAGGAAGCAATATTGGCTTCTAATTATGTTTTTAACAGAATACCCCACAAAAAAACCAACAGTACTCCTTATGAATTATGGAAAGGTTGACCACATTCCTATAAATACTTAAAAGTTTGGAGGTGTTTGGTAAAAGTAGAAGTTCTTGTTTTGAAAAAGACAAAGATAGGACAAAAAACAATGGATTGTATATTTATTGGTTATGCTCAAAATAGTAGTGCATATCGGTTTCTGACTTATAAATCAGAAATACCTGATATAAATGTGAACACTATTATAGAGTCAAGGAATACTGTGTTTTTTGAACATGTCTTTCCTTACAAGAAATGATAGGAATCAAGTTCACAGAAAAGAACTTATGATTGTACACAAAGTCAAGAGACTAATAACAATAAAACACAAGAGACTAGTAATGGTCTCGACTAACAGGATTTAACTGATGATGAACCAAGACGACGTAAGAGAGTAAGAACATCAAAATCCTTTGGTCCATATTTTCTGACATGCTTGTTAGAAAATGAACCTCAAAGCTTTAAGGAAGCAATGACAGGTCCTGAAGCACCTTTTGTGGAAAGAGACTGTTAATAATGAAATTGAATCCATTATGCAGAATCATATCTGGGAATTGATGGATCTTCCACCTGGTTCTAAACCTCTTGGATATAAGTAGATATTCAAGAGAAAAATGAAAGCAGATGATTCAATAGACAAGTACAAAGCAAGACTTGTAGTAAAATGTTACAAACAAAAAGAAGGTCTGGGCTATTTTGACACATATTTTCCTATGACAAGAATAACATCCATCCGCATGCTTATTGCCATAGTAGCGTTGTATAATTTAGAGACACATCAAATGGATGTTAAGACAGCTTTCTTAAACGGTGATCTAAATGAAGAGATTTATATGGAGCAACCCGAAGGGGTTGTAGTGCCAGGGCAAGAAAAGAAAGTTTGTCGGCTTGTAAAATCTCTTTATGGTTTAAAACAAGCACCTAAGCAATGGCATGAAAATTTTGATCATGCTATGCTTACTAATGGGTTTAAGATAAACGAATGTGACAAGTGCGTTTATATTAAAAACACTGACCAAGGATATGTCATAGTTTGTCTTTATGTCGATGACATGCTAATCATTGGAAGCAATCAAAATATGGTCAAATCAACTAAACAAATGCTGAATAGAAGATTTGATATAAAAGATATGAGGGTCGCAGATGTAATATTAGGAATGAAAATTACTAAAACATTTGACGGGTATGCATTATCTCAATCACATTATATCGAGAAAATTCTTGGTAAATTTATCAAGGATGATATGAATGTAGCTAGAACACCTGTAGACATCAGTCTTTATTTATCGAAAAATAAAGGTGATGTGGTGTCTCAGTTAAAATACTCCCAAATCATTGGAAGCCTAATGTACCTAATGAATTGTACTCATCCTGACACAGCTTATGCTGTCAGTAAATTGAGTAGGTATACTAGTAATCCCGGAGAAGACCATTGGAAAGCGATCATTCGAGTTCTTAGATATCTAAGATTTACCCGCGATCATAGTTTGAACTTTACTCGATATCTAGCAGTACTCAAAGGTTATTGTGATGCCAATTGGATATCGGATATTAAATATTCAAAATCCACTAGTGGATATGTCTTTACTTTGGGAGGCGCTGTTGTTTCTTGAAAATCCACGAAACAAACATGTATCGCACAATCCACAATGGAATCTGAGTTTATTACTTTAGACAAAGCAGGAGAAGAAGCAGAATGGCTTCGTCACTTCTTAGAAGACATTCCAATGTGGTCAAAACCTGTACTAGCTATCTGCATTCATTGTGATAGTCAATCTGCAATAGGCAGGGCACAGAATCATATGTATAATGGTAAGTCACGACATATTCGTTGTCGACATAATACCGTAAGGCAATTGCTCTCAAATGGAATAATCTCAATAGATTATATAAAATCTAAAGAGAATATTGCGAATCCGTTAACAAAAGATTTTAACAAAAGAGCAAATGTATAGTTCATCAAAAGGGATGGGATTAAAAGCTATTACATAAGAGTCATCATAATGGTAACCCTACTTATATGACTGGAGATCCCAAGAACTAAGTTCAAAGGGACAACTAAGTTATGTGTGGCTCAACAGAAATCACCAAGGGATTAAAATTCCCTACCCATTCCTATGGTGAAAGTGATATCTGCAACATGTGTTGTTTGCAGGGGTCTAAGGATAAGCTTTGCTTGTAATGATTACTTATATCTTGATCTAGGCATAAAAATCAAGACGAGTACGAATTGGGGCCGGTTTTATGAGAATGAAGAGGCTAAATTCTCTAGAAGCACTCACGAACAACCAGGAGTGTTCAAGACCAAAATGAACACAACCATGAGAATCACAATGTATCAAAAGATATTTTGTGTGAAATCTATTATCTTGGCTTACAAAAACGGCTGAACAATTTAAGGCATCACGTCTATTGGTTAGCTAGTAAGTCCGATAGGTTATAACTAGGGAAGGTTCAAAGTCAAAAGCTACCTATCTTGATGCAAGATATTTCGATTTATACTCTTTCGACAAATTCTGCATATTGTTGCATTTCCGTTGTCATCAAATTTCATTCATGTGGAGGATTGTTAGAAATGATTTTTGAAAAAATCTGGAAAAACAGAATTTTTTCTAAACTTTTGTCTAATTTTTAGGTGCGACTCGTGCGCCAAATTTGGCAGGTCTAAGTGGCAACGCGTTCTATGTCACATTGTGATTCACGTGGTATATTTGGTTGCTCAAAACCATTATCGGGTGAATGAGAAATTGAAGCCAAAGTGTGCCCCATGGAAATGGAGTTTTGGTAGAAAATCCTAAAAGGTTTGAATAAAGGCTTGTCCCACATTGGTTTGGTGGGAGGAAGTTTATGGGTTTATAAAGCTTGGAATTATAACTTGGGAAGGGCCCCAAGGAGCGCCCAAAGTTTGTAAAAGGGAGAGGTTATAGGCAAATTGGGCTAGACCCATTGGACCCAAAAATAACCACACACGCACGCATGCGCCGCCGCCCGGCGGGCTGGAGCTGGGCCTGGGTGCGGGTGCGTGGTGTGAGGTTGGGTTGGGCTTGTCTGGCCCAATACTTATCTTTTTAGGCCGAAAATATTTGAATTGTACTCTTCTAAAATTAAATTCTAAATTTTTTGAATTTGAATTTCGAAAATTAAATTCAAAATTAGGTTCGGTTTTTTCCCACCTGGACAAATTTGAATCTGTTTAAATTTCAAAAAACCCGGTTGGAATGCTATACAGGTTGATATCTGTCCGAATTCAAATTTGAACCCAAACAGTTCCAATTCAAACCCAACAGGTTAAGTATCTGTTCAAACAAGTATGCTACCTGTTTAATTCAAACTAAAGGGGTACCACTGCATCTATAAATAAAACAAGTCCCTCATTTGTTTTTCACTCCAATTTTCGTTCTCATATTCTTCTTTTCTATCTCATTTTGCTGCATTATTTTCTTGTGAGAAAGAGTGTAAACACAAAGTATGTTCATTGTGCGAATAAATTGTAGTGCTGCATTTATTCGTTGTTGACCATTTTATCTTGGGAGATAGACGTCCGCAAATTTGAAAGGATCGTGGAGAGGACGAATCTGTCTTAAGGACATAGTGTTAAACACTGGACTTGATCAGAATATTATTCAAGAAATTAATCAAGTAAGTTGTTAATTTGTTTTATGTTTTATTTATTTATATCAGATTTTGATTTTGTTTTTGTAACAAAATAAAGTCTGTTTTTATTTATTTATTTTAGTTTCTAGTTTGATTTTTTGTAATCAAACAAACTCTCTTCTTTCCTATATTTCTTTTGTATTCCATTTGTTGTTTAGTACACAAACATAATTCATTTTACTAAATACAGCGAAGATTGTCTAACAAATAAAAAATGCGTAATGCTATACAAATAAAAAATTTATGGGTAATTTTATTTACATACCATCAATCCTTTCAGTACACATCATTATTTAGTACATATACATAATAATTTTTAGATTGTTAAAATATCTCAATTCACACCATTATTTAGTAAATATACATAATAATTTTTAGATTGTTAAAATATCTCAGTTCACACCATAACTTTTTCTTTTTAACCCTAAGCTAATAAATTGATACACACCACAATCAAAATGTTCAATTTTTTATGTATAAACATTTAATATTTGATCAATCTTAATAATTTGAACAAAATAATTTTGTTCAAATATAAATAATTGAACATTTTATAAATATTCAACTCTGATTCTTTGAATACGTGACGAACAAACAAGCCATTTTCTATACGGATGAGATAAATAAAAATGTAAAATAACATTTTCATTGTTGTATTGTTCCAAATCAACAATCTGAATGTTATTCATGTTATACAAATTTTCAAAATCAATTGATTTCAATATTCTTAAAACCCTAAATTTTCAAAGACAATAATGTTTTGAGTTTAGAAAATAATAGTGAAAATTACATTGGTGAAAATGATGAGTGTTGTATGTTAGGTTATAATGGAAAACATGATAAGTGTAATGTATTAGATTATAACGGTGAAAATGAACAATGTTGGAAGAGAGATTTGTTGATATAGTGTATAGGTGATTGTGTGGAGAGTTTTTTGTTTTCGATAAGAATTCATGGTGTGTAAATAGAACCTTCCAAAATTCATATATAATGAGGTGAGAAATTCTATTTTAACACACTTAAATAACTCAGAACATATCTTTTCTCAATACACACATATTAATTTATTTATTGATTAATTTTTTCAATTCACATATTAAAAAATACAATTATAACCTCAACTCAAATATTATTGTACACACCACTTACCCCTCTCTTTCTTTCCGCACACTTTTTGAAAACTTGAAGACCAAAGTCTGAAAACTTCCACCCAGGTGAAACCTTGAAAGCTAAAGTCTGAAAAATTCCAATAGCATATTTTAACGTCAAGAAAATTACTGCAATATATAAATATGCGGAAGGTACTACCTTAATTGTAACGTCATGATCCAACAGCATACTTTGTGCAGGGGTATAATCCATGGGTTTGATTTGCTGTAGAGGAATCAGATCAGAGTCCCAAGAGCAAAGTAATGTCTCCATCCGAACATTCATCATTTGGATGAGGCCTGTTATTAGAGTCAACTGATATTAGTAGTAACAACTAACAAATAAGAAAGTTGTTTATACCAATCTGATATACTTACAGGAGAAGAAAATAAATCAAGCCAAAAATAAATCAAGCCAAATTTAACAGTCATTTAAAAACATCACAAGTGACTATAAAGTGAATAAAAAAATTAGGGTTTAATTTTTTTAATTCAAAAGGTGTCAATTGAGATTTTTTTTATTCTTAAAAGATGTGTATAGAGAAGTTTTCTATATAAAATTATGGGTATTGCTGGTAATTTTTATTTAAGATATAATTGCCATTAAATTAATATTTCATTAAGTGTGTGCCATGAACTAATCAGGTGTGTAGAAATAATTTTCATAATAATATGGCTTATTGTGAATTTTTCACTTCAAAATAAAATACCATTAAAAATGAATTTATTTACAATGATGATATTATCACATTATTCTTGTCAAGTTTTATATATGAATTTTATATAAGAATAAATTTTTTTAAAAAAATACAAGTTAAAAACAGCTCTCTTTGCTCATCAAGCCTCATTTATTGACTCTTTCATTTCTCTGTCTTCCTGTTTTGTTTTAATTGTAAAAAAATGAAAACTTGTTTAGTGTATTTGTTGGCTTTTTGGCTTTTCGAAGGGTATTTTTGTAAATGTGAGCGTGCCAGGAAGGATCAATCAGTCCTTACAGAAATTGTGATTGCCAACCAATTACCAGACGATTGTGTTTTAGTTCTTTCAGCCTCAATGAAGAGGACTTTTACTGGTAGCTTGACTTAGGAGAAATTAAGAGAAATAACAATTAATATGAAGAGCAATAGAAGTATTTCATAAAAATGAAAAACTTACAATAGTC
Source organism: Camellia sinensis (assembly GCF_004153795.1). Taxonomy (NCBI): domain Eukaryota; kingdom Viridiplantae; phylum Streptophyta; class Magnoliopsida; order Ericales; family Theaceae; genus Camellia; species Camellia sinensis. The sequence continues at coordinate 374,526 of NW_021031295.1, read as the reverse complement.
CAAACTCAGTCTCGAAGAGGTTTGCAGCAACAATCTACTTGAATCTACTTGAGACTACTCCTATGAATTGAAGTGCAGTACAGATATGTAAAGTGCAGGTATTGAAAGTACAGGAATGTAAAACTAGAAAGTAAAATATGAAATAAAGACTGGTATCTATGATCTGAGTTCCTCCCTTTTTCCTGGGGGTCTCTCTGCTATTTATACTTGTCAAAGATGACCTTCGAACTGCTCTTCGAACCGTCGAACTGCTCCTCCATGATCGCTGATCATGTTGCCTTAGAAGTAGCTCCATTATGCCATCATTTGCAGTTAGGCTTCCCTCCTGTATTTGAATTTGAATATGAGTAACCGTTGAAGCCACGTCACCTTGCGTTTCTTTACTGATCCAATGTTGCTCAGACCATGTGAGAACCAATTATCATCACCACGTGTACGATCAGGATTGGAGACTTAAATTATTTTTCAATAATACCCTTATTCTGCCACGTGTCGGATCGTAACTGGCTTTTACAAAATATATAGCTAACAGTATTCAAACTTTTAGAATAAAAAATGTGTTTTTAGGTGATTTAAAATTTTTTTTTTACTCTCTCTATCATTTTTATCACCTTTGACCACCACTTATCTCCAACACTTCTAGTTGTCGACGAACTTTGACCACCTTTCGCCTGACCACTCCACTGTCAGTCACTGTACAATTCCACCCTCACAACGTACTATTTTTTTTAAAAATATATTTTTATACACAAACAAAAGCAAAAACCAAAACCAAAACGAAAACAATTTTTATTTATTTATTTTACATCATAAACACAAAATTTTAACAGTATTATCATAATAGTAGTTTAATAATTTATTTATTAAATTTATTTAAATTATTTTTTGTCTAAGATAACACACACTTGACACACGCTTCAACTGTAAGTAACTTGTTATTTTGTTGGATACAAAGACAATATCTTTAATTAATAAGAAAAATGTAATAATATATAGTATCTTTCAACTACTACTAGACTAGAGTGGCATAAAATGAGTAATAAAAAGACACCATGACAAAGGAAAAACCCAGCAGAGAGACCCAAACCAAAATTTCAGAGCTCCTTGTGGAGTAGGGGTTGCGAAGAGGGCCAAAGACCAACACTTTTGCTCTTGTCTTCTCTCCATTCTGGTTCTCTCTCTCTCTCTCTCTCTCTCTCTTGGTTTGGTCCATCTAGGGTTTCAATTTTTTTTGTATCTGAATTTCGCTCTCATGCTCATGCTTCGAGAGATTGATCGATCAAGTTCTGCTTATCATTCCAATTAACCTGTTTCGAATTTGAACAGATGAACAAAGATCCATCTCATTTATACATAATTTTTTTTTTACAGTTCTCTATATATATGCATACGAATTCAAACTCTGTATCGACTGAATTTATTGATCAGACTGTATTATGTCTTCAATTTTGAGTATGTTTCTGCTTATGTCTGTTGTTTTCAGTATCGAAAAATCTGTCTTTATGTTCTTTTTGATGGCTAGTTGTTCCTGGCTGCAAATTTTTGCCTGACAAACTGTTTTCTTGGAGATTTGTTGTCAATGTGTATGTTACAAGTTTCAACTTTGTGAGATTGTAGGATTCTGAATAACTGGTATGGACCGTGGTTTGTGGCATGGTCATATAGATGCGTTTGTAGGTTTTGGCCTCTCAGTCTCATTAGCTGCAGCCTGGCTTAATGATTCATTTTAACGTGATTAGATTATGTGATTGCCGAAAGCACCATCTTTCAATTTATTGAACAGTTTATGGAACGTCAGCTTGAAAGGAGAAAGGGAAAAATAACTAATTGGTAAATTTGTTATTATTCAGGTTAAGTGGGTATTTTCCTTGGATGAACAAGGGAAGTTCTGTCCCATATCTATATATTGCTATAGTTATCTTATTGTGCCGTTAATGAGAGTCGAATACAAAACAAACCACAACATGGGAAATTCGTACTTGAAATTCGAGACGTATCCGCCACGTATACGAATTTCCCACATTCATCTAGCTCTTGAATGTAACCATGGAATTGAATACAAGTTCAAGAAGCCACATGTGAAATTCGTCACCATCCATGAAAAAAAATTTAAAAACACAATCATTAATTCAAAGGCATGTAGTATGTACAATAAGTGTCCATCCAATCAATTTTTTTAAGATACACATATACAAATAAAAGGACAAATAAAACTAGTCAATCTACACCTACTTGCAAAACAAAAATATAATATCTTTTAGGTTCTCTCTAATTATATAAGAAGGATGTATGTATGCTGTATAAATGCCAAGCAATGTAGAATGAGGACAAGTTCATTTAAGCAAAAGGATTGAGGGGGAAAAATAGTAAAATAGTTTTAATTAAGCTTCAAAAGCTGCTGATAAAGTAGTGATGAATGATGATGAGCTTCTTTTTATTCTCAAAAAAGAAACTCAATATAGTTTTAAATAATTTGCTTCTTTTATGAATAATGTGCTTTACTAATCATTGATTATTGTTGTATACAAAACAGGATACAAATAAAAATGGTCTAAAATCAATGTCTCAAGGCTTAGTTTGTCATCATTATTTAAAGGCCAATATATTGAGATGACCGTCATAGTTTTTCATCCCCACTGCCTAATCTTATCATAGCCCTTATCTCATAGATATTTTCTACATAACAACCATGATATCACCTTCATTGATAGCCTATTTGAGATAGCCCTTAAAGTCATTAGGGCCCACCTTGCCATCATTTCATAACCCCAAACACCACCTCCATCACACGACATCCCCCATTTCTTCGTCCTATTAGTCCTCGAAATCCTCTCGAATTTAACAAGCTCCATGTAGTCCTCCCTGTTTAAATGCCCACTGTTACGATTGACTAGATTACTTCTTCATCCAAAGCTGTTCTGCTAGAAAACTTAGTACAGAACATAGAGAGGGCATGTACTAATGTCGTGGTTGACATCAATCACATACCTACTTCTCTAGGCTTAATGTTTGATCTGGTCCTAGATTTATATATATATATATATATATAGCAGGCATTTGTTTGTAGATGTTTCATTGTCTAAGAAGGAAACACGATATGTTAAGGAATGACAATTCTCACATAATGTCCATTTGGTAGTTTAAGTGAACTAAACTTGATTTTGTGACTTGGCAGTTGGGTAGAGGTTGTCATTCCATGATGTCTCTCTGGGTTCTTTTACATAACCAACTTAAGTGTCACTTTGGGTGGTTGGATATAGATGTAAAAAAAAAAAACAACGCCCAAGAAGTACACATTAATGTGTGGTTGGATATAGATGTAATAAAAAGAAAATGGAAAATAAGGTAAGCATCAAAAGACTCAGATAGGAGAGAAGAAAGTGTTGTTTTTATAATATTATATAGATTAAAGTTAAGTAGTTGCTAAATTTCGTAGCTATTATGCCCTTGTTTGAGTTAATTCCTAATTTGAAATCCCATCATGAGAATTGATGTGAAGAATTTAGATTTGATTTGTCTGCTATTGTGTTTTCTAATTGACTTTCTGTCTTTAAGGGGATTTTGTTATTTTATTATTTTTTGTTTTTTTAAATTATTATTTTTTAAGTGAGGAATTCCCTGATTCTACCTTCGGTGAAACTTGGGGTAAAACACCGGATCTAATTCACCGATCCGCCAAGCTGGAGTGCAAGAGTGTCTTTAATAAAAATACCCCAAGAGTGGGAGTGCCTCCAGAGAGTGTATAAATATATATTGTAACCCATATAATAAAATGTTGCAGTCTGTTATTGAGTAGGAAAAATTAATAAAGAAGTCTGTTTTAAAACTTTCCATGTTGTTGCCAAACTATTCAGTGAGGCTTCTGTTTCAATATAAAAGCATCGCCCCAATAATTTCAATCCCACATCGGCAACAAACTAATGCTTGAAAGCCTTTGATCATTTTAAAAGCTGACTCTTCTTGTACTACCATTGTGAATGAGCTGTCTTGTGAGTAGGGAACCGGTGCCTTAACAGCATAGGTCCCACCTTGTTTCTGCTTTGTCAGAAGAAGTATTCTTACAACATTAAATTAGTTTAAACAGAATTCAATGACCATACAAATCCACAAGTTTGACCCGTTTTTATATCAAATACACTAATTCACATTTTGTAGCGTGATCTGTCCACTATATGGACATATTAAGTGACTTAGTTCTGGATATGTGATGCCATCTGCTAGCCTCATATATCAAGCAAAGTAAGGACTCTAACCTAAAACCTCCTGGTTGTTTATTTGGGAACTTACCATTTGAGCTAGCCCTCACGAGTCTCTCCTTAAGTTATTTCACAGTGATTTTCATGATAGAAGGGGTGAACTTGCCATAGTTTGTTAGAGTTGATGTTGACCTAGCCTCGGACAAGAGGTTGGGGAGGATGAAGTAAAAGGGGGGAGGGGGCATGACCCATGTGGGCATAATGTGTAGAATTTTTTTAGTGGGATACTTAAAAAAACTATGTAATAGAATAGAGGGGAACCAACTTATAATGATGTAGCACCAAGAAGAAGAGAATAAGAAACCGGGGATTCACAATTCCAAAATCAAATATCTCAATCAATATTCAAAGCATATCATAGACTAATTTTCTAAACCATTACATGGAGCCATATAAATAGATATAATCACTATCTAATTACGAAACCACAATGAATAGGAAACTAATTAATAAAGAAATAAAAATACTATTAAATCATAATTACTAATTATACTAAAATTTCATATTGTTATCTATTGCCTTTCCAATCCCCATCATATAATTTATTGTGGGATCTCTATATGAAATGCTTTTAGTGATATTACTTTTCAGGCAACCCAACCTATCTCTAGATCTGCTTCTGCACAATTTACCAATCTATATACCTTTGATTAAATTTATATAGAACCCACCGAATTACTTTTAAGGACCCAAGTAGATGCATCTCATTGTTTAGAATAAAACTTCTTCCCACATTGTTGCCAATATCTATAGACAACCAAAATACTTGAAAACACACGTTTGAAAAAATTAGAAAAATAACTAGACCCAAAAAGATAATAAGGTAAAAAGACACAGCAAAAGAAAGAGTACAAGAAAACACCAAATAAATCACAAAATAGGTGATTCACGAAAAACAGTGAGAAATTTATACATAATTACCACAACGATCGTATTGAAGCAACTAAAAAACAAAATTTTGGGTTCAACAGATTCAGTTCTCACAGTATTTTTTTTCTTCTTCTTTTTAGCAGATTCTGTCATCATTTTAAATATATAACTTCATTTGACGATAAATTTATTACTTTCTTGTACTGGGTATCACCAGTCAGATAATTTAAAATGTGGAGATCGTCTCAATATGATTTTAATCTCTTGATACTCTGGGACGTGCTTTCTTCTCTAGAGTGTTCAAAAGAGGTTTTCTCATATTTTTGGTGTAATTTAGTTTCTGAAGGATCAGTGATGTGAGAAAAATAACTGGGGACATCAAATTGCAGGTATCTGAACTCTCCCCCCCCCCCACCCCCCCCAAAAAAAAACAAAAAAAAAAAAAAAAAGAAAAGAAAAAAAAAGAAAAGAAAAAGAAAGTGTGTCTCTTTTCTATCCAGTTGGTAGTCTGGTTATTGCTTGTATCAAAACTTGGTTGGTATTATGTACTAAACATCTGCGTTTTAATTTGTGTTCGATTAATTTTTATTTCTTCCTTATTGTGGCTGAATGCTGTAGTTTACAATTTTTTCTATTAGAGTTGTGTAACATGCATGTTTGCTTTTTTAGTTCCATAATTGCTGAGCCTTTCATGTATTGTGTTGGAGGTGCTATATTCAGCTACAATTATTGCTTTTGATTATTTTTTATTCTTCACCATGACTTCCCTAACTTTGTTAAAAATCCACTTGCTACCTCTGTAGTCTTGATAATTACACTGGCCTCTATTTATGACAGTTCATTTGGTGAAAAGTTAAAGATTCCTAGAACTCTGTGATCAATGTTCAAGCTTAATAATAGTATTTGTAACTTCTCTATGAGTTTGGCTTGTTATTTCCCATATAATCTTCAGTTGAAACAAAACCATAGATGATGAAAAGCCTAACATAACAGCTTATTCAACACATCAAATTTGTATTGCTGTTTATTTACAACAGTTTATTTGGTGAAAAGTTTCCTAGAACTCTGAGATTAATGTGCATTTATTGAAGAAGCTTAACTTCTCTATGGGTTCGGCTTGTTATTTCCCATATAATTTTCTTCATCCATGTGACTCAGTATCAATAACTACTTGCTTATCTGTTCTGTTCTTGACACAGGCGTGATGGCGATATCATTGTTAAAAGTGCTTCTCAACAACATCTCTTCTTTCTTTCTTTTATCCTCTCATGACTACATAAATCATGATCCAGCTCAGAAATATTACCAAAAGATTGAAGAGATACTGAAGTTGCTACAGACTCTGCTTGATGCTGTTTTTGGCACTGACATAGTGTCTGAAGATCTGCCCCAAAAGGCATTTGCAGAACTGGTTCATTCTGTCAACGAATTGAGGGAGCTATTTGAAAATTGGCATTCATTGAGGAGTAAAATCTATTTTGTATGATTTGATTTTATACATGCAGTTTTAGTTTTCTAATTTTGGAAAAAGCATATCTATCTTGCCATATCATTTAATCGAGCCAAAATACCAGAAGACCTTGTAGGCTCAACAATCTCATGCTTAGAATGTTAATCAGTACAAAGATTGATTAGGCCCCTTTATTTCTTGTAGAGTTTTAATGACAGTGGTGTGGTGTTGCTAGTGATAGTAATAGTGATGGCATTTGCAAAGTATTGAAAGTGAGTCATGATGGTAGCAGTGGAAGTTCATTTAAGGTGGTGCATTGCTGGATGTAGAGATTATTATATATATATTTTATTTATTTATTTTTGGGGGTTGGGTGGGGAGCCCTCCCTTTTCTCCCAATAGACTTCTTTTCTACCACCACCACATTCAGCATCATATAACCACCATCACCATTGGTTGTTGCTTCCAAAACTGGTCGTGGTAATGGTTGTTCTTGATTCCATTTTGTTTCTTTCTTTTTATTCTATGTTTCAATTATGTCTTTCTTTTATTCATCTTTCAATTGTTGGTAGAAGGTTGCAAGGACCTTATTCCACTTTAGGATTGTTACTTGTTAGTATCATTTTCTGTTAAAACTTTATTCCTGGACTCGCATTGTAAGACTTGTTCTATGGGAAGGGTTCTACTGCAATCACAAAATCCGGAATTATAGTGACCCAATTCCAATTCTTCATCTGGACAGTTGCTTTGATGTTTTGTAGACCCAATTTTTCTGGCAATGGTTTTCCTTTACCTGGTCTTACTGAGTTTACGGGCAATTCCTTCTGACTAATACTTTGTTTCTAAATAGGATGTAAACCTTCGTGACAAAGTTGGTGTTTATCTATATTGTGTTGGTGATCTGATACTGCCCCCTTCATGATATTACTTCTCCGTTCTGAACTCCTCTTTCCCACTTAGAACCAAAAAAGTTAGGTTTTTGGTTTGAACTTGGTGTATAAGATAGCGTCTCTGTGGATGGTTAGGATTTGTCTTTGGTTTGTTGCTCCTAGATCAAGGAGGAATAATTACTTTTCTGTGGCCTGTTATGAGATATATAATTGGATGCTCAGGTGTTTGAGTTAATTTCCTCCACCAACCAACCCCCCCCCCAAACTAAAATGCTTATGGTTTGGAGCTGCTCTTGTACTGAACTCATTTTGTTCTAACTAGCATATTGTTGTGGATGATCTCTAGGTTCTACAAGTTGAATCATTAATATCTAAGGTTCGAGCTTCTGGTGTGGAAATCTTCGAGGTGCTGAAATCTTCTGATCAACATCTCCCAGTTGAATTGAATACATTATCTCTTGAGGTATCTAGTAATGATAATTTTTTCCCCCAAGTTTTACCTTCTTGAGCTGGTTTTACACTGAAGACACCTCATGCTTATCCAGTTCACTGCCCATTAAACATTGTTTCTTAGATGAAAACTCATCTTAGAGTACCGTAAACATGTGAATTCTTGGTCTTTGCTAATTGTAAATTAAAGACTAGCTCTTTCCATAGATTTCTATGATTAGAAAGTTTTATGGTTGCAGCTTTTTGTACAGAAAATAAAACAAATGGGTTTGGAACAAACATCAGCTATTATCAGTAAATCCATTAGGGAGCACATGGATGGCTCCGGAGCCAGCTCAGAGTGCCTGGAAAAATTTGCAGATTGTCTGAGCTTAAGGTCAAACCAGGAGCTTCTGATTGAGGCTGTGGCCCTTGAAAAGTTGAAGGAGAACGCTGAACAAGCTGAAAGGAACGGTGAAGCAGAGTACTTTGATCAAATGATTGCTCTTGTTATCCACATGCATGAGCGCCTTGTTATGATGAAACAATCTCAGAGCTCTAACCCTCTTCAGATACCTGCTGATTTCTGCTGCCCCCTTTCACTTGAGCTGATGACGGATCCAGTTATTGTGGCTTCAGGACAAACCTATGAGCGAGCTTCTATCAGGAAATGGATTGATCTTGGGCTTATTGTTTGCCCTAAGACACGGCAAACCCTGACCCACACCAATCTTATTCCTAATTACACTGTAAAGCAATTGATTGCAAATTGGTGTGAAACAAACAATGTGAAGTTGCCTGATCCCATGAAGTCTATGAGCTTGAACCAGCCTTCTTTACTTGCACATGCTGAGAATATTGCCTCCAAGGATCCGCATATCCTTCCTCATTCAAGAAGCAACCAACATATGTCACCCGAATCAACTCGGTCTACAGGTTCACCTAGAAAGAACCTAATTTCATCTAGTGGAGGCCATCAAGAGGGAACCTCTCCATCACATCCCCGTTCATCTTCAGATGGAAATGGGCATGGATTGGATATTGATAGATTATCAGTAAATAGTTCTGAAGACAGGCTGGCTAACTCAGGAGAGCTAGGTTTGGAATCAGGTAGCCAACCCCCCATTTCACCATCAAGAACAGAACTTTCTAGTGCTTGTGTGGCTGATGAACGGTTGTCTCATGGCCATAATCGAACTGCCGCAGCGTCCAGTGCACTTTCTAGTGCGAATATTTCACAAGGGATGTTGGCTGATGGCAACAATGTGTCTTCACCAGCAACAGCCTACAATAGTGATACTTCTGGGGAGCTTCCATCAGAGCCACAAGCTGCTAGCACCTTGACCACCCCACAGAGACAACGTGAGGTTCCACTAAGATTGGAGACAAGATCTCGAAGCCAATCAATGTGGCGCCGTCCTGAAAGGTGGTTTGTTCCAAGGATAGTTTCTTCACCTGCCATTGAAACAAGGGCTGATCTTTCTGAAGTTCAAAGCCAAGTCAGGAGGCTTGCTGAGGACTTGAGGAGCACTTCAATCGATGCGCAAAGAAATGCCTCAGCTGAACTTAGGCTACTTGCCAAACATAATATGGATAACCGAATCGCAATTGCAAGCTGTGGAGCCATTAGCTTGTTGGTTGATCTACTCTATTCAACTGACACAATGATTCAAGAAAATGCCGTTACTGCACTTCTCAACTTATCAATTAATGATAACAACAAAACTGTAATTGCCAATGCTAATGCAATTGAACCCCTGATTCATGTTCTTGAGACAGGTAGCCCTGTGGCTAGGGAGAACTCAGCTGCCACTCTTTTTAGTCTCTCGGTTATTGAGGATAACAAGGTCACGATCGGAAGGTCCGGGGCAATAAAACCTCTAGTTGACTTACTGGGAAATGGGACTCCTAGGGGAAAGAAAGACGCGGCTACAGCTTTATTTAATTTGTCAATATTTCATGAAAACAAAACTCGGATTGTGCAGGCTGGGGCTGTGAAATACCTTGTAGAAATGATGGATCCTGCGGCTGGGATGGTTGATAAAGCGGTTGCTGTTTTGGCAAATCTTGCTACTATTCAGGAGGGAAAGATTGCTATTGGCCAGGAGGGAGCGATCCCAGTTCTGGTTGAGGTAATTGAGTTGGGTTCTGCAAGAGGAAAAGAGAATGCAGCAGCTGCTCTTCTGCAGCTTTGCACGAACAGCAATCGATTCTGTAGCCTGGTAATTTCAGAAGGTGTTGTACCCCCATTAGTGGTATTGTCAGAGTCAGGCACCCCACGAGCCAAAGAAAAGGTATACTTCTTTACACGCCCCCTCTTCCCCATGTGTTTAGCCAAATTCTATTTCAGATTAATTGCACAAATAGTTCCCAAAGTATGTATTATGTATAATCTACCCCCATTAGTGGTATTGTCACAGTCAGGCACCCCACGAACCAAAGAAAAGGTATACTTCTTTACACGCCCCCCCTTCCTCATGTGTTTAGCTAAAATTCTATTTCAAATTAATTGCACAAATAGTTCCCGAAGTATGTATTATGTTATACACTTTAATCTCTAATCTTTTAATTGTTTTTGCAATTTGTTCCGCTTTAGTCCCTAGCATCAGCAATGTCCAAAAATCAATATCAGAAGGGGTATTTTCATAATTTTACAAAAAATAAATAAATAAAACAAAATTAGAAGATTAAAGATGAAAAATGAAAAATGCAAGAAAGTACATATTTTGGAGACTAAAATAAGACAAAACAGATATTGTAGGAACCAAAATGTTACAAAATGGATACTTTTAGTATTTGGTTATTTTGATTTTGTTGAGGCTTGTAAGATTTCAAAAATATCCTGTTGTTATTGATTTTGAATGACGCTGACGTTTTGGACTAAAGTGTAACAAATCACATACTTTGAGGACCCAAAGTTGGAACAACCAAAAGATTAGGAACTAAAGTGTAACAAGATGTATACTCTGGGGACTAATGAATGTACATTTTGGGGACCATTAGTGTAATTAAAGCCCTTCTATTTTGGAATACTAATGCATTAAGTTTTTAATTGGTTGCAGGCTCAGGCACTGCTTAGCTTCTTTAGGACCCAACGACATGGTAACGGTGGGAGGGGCTGACCAAAAAATGACCTATGGATGTATCCAATGTTTTGTGGTAAGATTCTATATGTTTTATGTACATCTTCTGATGTTGCAAATAATGCTTGTGAAGGTTCTATTTCTCGAATGTTTCTTGATTTGATAAGAAAATGAAAAATACAAAAATGATCTGTGGAAGGCTTGATTGAGTCCTCTGATGAATATAACTTCATATGTGAATTTGGGAAATTTTTATTATTATTTTATTTTAAATATACCTGTAAGTTTAGTCTTTGAGCCTTGTATAATCTGAATTTTGGCCAGACAATTGCAGATTAATAATCGTGTTTATTTTATCGACCGTTTTATCTGTTGCTGTTTCTTTCATTATTGTTGTAGTGGTTGTTTTGTGACATGTGACTATATATATACATATTATATTGTTATTGTTGTTGTCTTTCCGTCTCTCTCTGTATATATATTAATGCAAACCTGTGCTCTGGAGATTTTCCATTGTCGGATGCTTTGTGGGCTGTGCCCTTTACCAAAGTCTATAGGAACATAAAAATTGATGACAAAACTGGACACAACTTTCTCACTCATCTCTGTCATGTTTTTGGAGTTTTAATATATCTTCTAGTTGTTTTCAGCCGGCCCAGGCCACGGGCTCAGGCAGGGAAAAGGCCAATGGGCCATGCAGGCTTGGACGAGGTCGTAGGCCTTTGAGCCACATGATGAGTTAGTGTTAAGCACCTTGCAGTGCTCAAAATATGGGGACATCTGGCTTCAGGCTTGCCTAATAATCCCCATAAAAGTGAATTTATTCACGTTAGAATTTGACTAATCTAAAATTGTAGGCTAATCCAAAAAAATTGTGAGAATGTCAGTAGTGGCATTTTTTTTTCTTTTTTTATAATTTTTAATGAGGTATAACATTACAATATTTATCCAACCTGAAAAAAGATGAGAGGAGATGAGATGAGAGTTAAAAACCAAACAATGTATGGTAATGGAGGGACTTGTGAAGATCACTATATTCGGCAATTAAGTGAGTAGCAAGTGGATGGAGGCCATAAAATAGCAATAAAAGCATTGCAGAGGTTGCTGCCAAAGTTTTAAATTGGTGAAAGGGGGAGATTGAATCACGATAGTGTACCTAAAAGCCAATGGTGAAGGTAAAGCTCAATTCTAAATTTTATGAAAAAGGAATAAACACATTAAAAAATCACGTTAAATTAGTACACATTAATATGTATTTGGAAAGGAAAAGATTGAGTACACATCTTACTTTTGGTATGGTTCACAAAGTAGTTATTTTGTGACTTGAATTCATAATCTCAAGGTTAAAAAAGGAACAAACACATTCTAATCAAAAGTGAGAATGTCAGTAGTGGCTTTTTTTTTTTCTTTTTTTATAATTTTTAATGAGGTATAACATTACAATATTTATCCATCCTGAAAAAAGATGAGAGGAGATGAGATGAGAGTTAAAATCCAGACAATGTATGGTAATGGAGGGACTTGTGAAGATCACTATATTCGGCAATTAAGTGAGTAGCAAGTGGATGGAGGCCATAAAATAGCAATAAAAGCATTGCAGAGGTTGCTGCCAAAGTTTTAAATTGGTGAAAGGGGGAGATTGAATCACGATAGTGTACCTAAAAGCCAATGGTGAAGGTAAAGTTCAATTCTAAATTTTATGAAAAAGGAATAAACACATTAAAAAATAACGTTAAATTAGTACACATTAATATGTATTTGGAAAGGAAAAGATTGAGTACACATCTTACTTTTGGTATGGTGCACAAAGTAGTTATTTTATGACTTGAATACATAATCTCAAAGGTTAAAAAAGGAACAAACACATTTTAATCAAAATATTCATTAAGGAACAATTTCTTAGAGATTAATAGATAGAGATTCATAGATAAAATTTCATAGGAGGAGAGGCATGACTAGGGCTTCACAACAATGATGAAGAAGGTGAGAAGGTGGTGGTGCCTAAGGTCGGGTGGGTTGGTGGGTGGATGGGTATCGGGTGGGGCAGGGTTGTCGAGGAAGATGAGGGTGCTAAGGAGGGACACCGTTCGTGGGAGAAGGGATTGGGAAAGTGGCGAAGGAGGAAAAGGTTGGGAAGGGTGGCTGCAGGTGGTGGGTGGAGTGGGGTAAGGGTTCGGTTTGGAAGGTAGGTTAAGAATGAAGATAAAATTAATATTTTATATTAAGGTAAAATTGTAATAAAAAAATAAAATGTGTTAATGTGTTGTATTAAGTTGATTGTCACCTAGTAAAGAGTGCAGCTAATTGAGGATAAAATTATATTTTTTGTTAAAGGATAAAATAAAGATTGATTATTCCTTGGATGTTATTTTTTAGAGTAGTTGTTGAACTTGAGTTGTATATAACTTTCCCGGTTGTTATTTTTTAGAGTAGTTGAACTTAAGTTGTATATTACTTTCCCGGACTTGTTTAGGCTCTAGCTGCTACTTGTTGAATTATTCATGTACTACTTGTCAAGTTTAAGTGTGTATTTTTTTCATTATATGAGGCTATTGGGGTTCTAGTTATGTGATATTGAATCATAATCATTTCGTTTAATATACTTTTATTTATTTATAATTAATCTCTTAGCGAATGAAAAAAAAATCCTTGGATAAAATGAGATGGAAATTGACAAAAGCATGTTGGGTCGCATTCACTTTTTTTCTTCTTTACTTTGCCTACGGGTTTAGAATGACTTGCGGTTGGAAGTAAATAGATTCCCTCATCTTATTGCTAAAAAATTATTGTTCGCTTTCGGACATTTCATGCCAAAAAGAATGTCACATTCTTACTATTAGACTAGTACAAAAGTACTGGTCTCCCCATTATTCACTGCTTTTTTTTTTTTTTTTAAAACGTATAGCCTCCCTATACCAAATCCACACAACTTGTGAGAGTTGAATCCTCAACTTCTTATTCATGAGAGTTGGGCCATACCACTGTACAACAAATTTGTTAGACCATCTCAAATCCTATATCAAATTCATCATTAAATTTGAATTTGATGAAAAATAAATACTTTTTCAACTTCAACGGTTTTATCAAACAGGTATCAAATTGAGAATATCAAAAATATTTCATGAAATAGAAGACGTCTAGAGCTTTCAGTATTTTACTGTTTGGTGCCGTTGATTTTGCAAAATCGGACGACTGGCCAAATATCCCCCAGCCATTTGCTTAGTGCTAGAAAACCCAAAGCAAAGCATACTCAAAGTGGGGAAAGATTACTTTTGTCGATTGAAGGGCTGGATATCGATGTGTTGATGACAACCAAAAGTACTCCGTTGAAGGGTTGGATATCAGATGAAATTTTTACTCAAATTTGATAAAATAAATGATGTTAGAGATGATCTTAGTCATTACTTATCTCTTAAACATCCACATAAACAATGGGTTTTACTACTAATCATACGGTTTGGTATATGGATTGGATACATTTTCTCAGGGTCCGTTTGGGAAGGGCTTTTCTCGGCTTTTTTGGTTATTTTAGCCACAAAAGACAAAATAGGCTATTTTAGCCACAAAAAACAAAACATCACATCCAACCCATAATCATTACACTCTTTTCCCACAAAAAAGTCAAAAAGTCAAAAAGTCCTTCCCAAATCAAGCTTTTTAGCCCAGGCTAAAATAGTCAAAAAAGTCAAAAAACCAACTCACTTCCCAAACGGAAGCTCAATCAATTTTAGATTTCTTTAAATTAATTATATACTTCTCATAGTAATGGAACAAGTTAAAGAAGAAGAGACACCGATCAATCAAAGTACTTCCATCATAGCCGCTGAGAGTTGAGTAGAGTACTTAGAATTGAACGTAGGAAGAAGGTCCTGCGGCTTCGTTCACTTCTGTTTCTAAAGTAAAAGACATGCTGAAATGACAACATTAGTCCGTGTAAGAGCATCTCCAACCGTGAATCAAAAATTTCACCAATTCTGAGTTCAAAAATGGCCATTTCCTGAATTTGATACTTCAGGCTCCAACTAGATATCCCCCAGTCATTTGCTTATTGCTAGAAAACCCAAAGCAAAGCATACTCAAAGTGGGGAAAGATTACTTTTGTCGATTGAAGGGCTGGATATCGATGTGTTGATGACAACCAAAAGTACTCCGTTGAAAGGCAGGATATCAAATGAAATTTTTACTCAAATTTGATAAAATAAATAATGTTGGAGATGATCTTAGTCATTACTTATCTCTTAAACATCCACATAAACAATGGGTTTTACTACTAATCATACGGTTTGGTATATGGATTGGATACATTTATTTGGAATTTTTCTCAATCAATTTTAGATTTCTTTAAATTAATTATATACTTCTCATAGTAATGGAACAAGTTAAAGAAGAAGAGACACCAATCAATCAAAAGTACTTCCATCATAGCCGCTGAGAGTTGAGTAGAGTACTTAGAATTGAACGTAGGAAGGAGGTCCTGCCGCTTCGTTCACTTCTGTTTCTAAAGTAAAAGACATGCTGAAATGACAACATTACACCATGTAAATAGTGCCAATTTTTTTTTTTTTTTTTCTGGTGTTTGAATTTTTAAATTATTACTAAATGTGTAATTTAAATTATTACCAAATGTGTAATGCAATTATATATATATATATATTTTACTTCATTTCTCATTTCCATTTTCTTTTTCGCTCTCTTCAAATTTCTTCACAAATACATAAGCCAAACACAACCTTCATAACTTTCATAACTGAGACAATTATTTTGATCTTCCTTATACATAATATGCCAAATCATTCGTAAATAAAGGTAAGGATGAGAAAAATGTTAGTGCTCTTGGATGGTCCAAAGGGAAGACAACAGTCAATATAAAAATCATATGGTTTCCCTCAAACTGTTGGGTAAAAATTATATTTAATAGGAATAATACAAAATAATTGTATTTTTATAGAACTGCAAATGAAAACTATGTTTTATGACATAATTTTTACATGCACCGAATCTGAATAAAATTTCACTTGCACTTCCATAAAAACTTATATTTTAAATTGTCCCCATTTAAATGTAATTTTGCCCCAAACACTCCTAATATTACAAAGCCAATGTGTATAAATACCCACATAAGATCCAAATCAAGCCAATGAATAATTATACAAAAGTAAACATGGGGACACATCAATTATTTAAAAATAAAAAATAAAAGATAAAAAAGAAGCAAGAGAGACACAGAGAGAGAGAGTAGTAACCAAGACTAGTCTAGAACAACCAACAGAAGGCAGCCCATCCCAACACCAAGCTTCCGACCACCATCTGCATGCACTTCAACTTCTCTGTCCCACTCTGCATATGCATATATTTATCATAGGGCAAAATCCAAAGATTTTTCAATCCATTCTACATACAGATAAAATTTTCCCAAAAAAATCCAAGAAATATTTAGAGCTTGTTTGGGAAGATGTTTTGGGTTAAAATACTCATATATGACAAAATATGTTATTTTAATAAATAGGATAAAATGTCACATTCAATTCATAATCATTTTATTTTTTTCCCACAAAAACTGAAAAAGCCAAAAAACCTATTCTAAACAATTTTTTTAAACCCAAATTAAAATAATTAAAAAATCAAAATATCAACCCAGATGTAATTGCGCTTAATTAATTAGATCTACCAAACTAAAAGTAACAACAGCCAATATAAAAATCATATGGTTTCCCTCAAACTGTTGGGTAAAAATTATATTTAATAGGAATAATACAAAATAATTGTATTTTTATAGAACTGCAAATGAAAACTATGTTTTATGACATAATTTTTACATGCACCGAATTTGAATAAAATTTCACTTGCACTTCCATAAAAACTTATATTTTAAATTGTCCCCATTTAAATGTAATTTTGACCCAAACACTCCTAATATTACAAAGCCAATGTGCATAAATACCCACATAAGATCCAAATCAAGCCAATGAATAATTATACAAAAGTAAACATGGGGACACATCAATTATTTAAAAATAAAAAATAAAAGATAAAAAAGAAGCAAGAGAGACACAGAGAGAGAGAGTAGTAACCAAGACTAGTCTAGAACAACCAACAGAAGGCAGCCCATCCCAACACCAAGCTTCCGACCACCATCTGCATGCACTTCAACTTCTCTGTCCCACTCTGCATATGCATATATTTATCATAGGGCAAAATCCAAAGATTTTTCAATCCATTCTACATACGGATAAAATTTTCCCAAAAAAATCCAAGAAATATTTAGAGCTTGTTTGGGAAGATGTTTTGGCTTAAAATACTCATATAT
Organism: Camellia sinensis; assembly: GCF_004153795.1. NCBI lineage: Eukaryota > Viridiplantae > Streptophyta > Magnoliopsida > Ericales > Theaceae > Camellia > Camellia sinensis. The sequence goes on along the minus strand of NW_021031295.1, from coordinate 357,241 downwards.
GACAAAGGGCAGTGATTGAGGGCCCGAAATGGGGGAGCCCGAATGCCCCGAAATTCCATTTCAGGTAAAAAAAAAAAAAAAAAAAAGGAAAAAAGAAAGAAAAAAAGAAAACAGTTTCCAAAATTGGAAATTAGGGATATTAGGGGCAACTTTTTTAGGGTTACAAATCATTTTCCTATGACAAAATATGTTATTTTAATCAAATAGGATAAAATATCACATTTAATTCATTATTTTTTTCTCACAAAAGCTGAAAAAGCCAAAAAAACCTATTCTAAACAAATTTTTTTAATTCCAAACTAAAATAATTAAAAAATAAAAAAATCAACCCCCATCTAAACGCGCTTAATTAATTAGATCTACTAAACTAAAAGTAGACGGTGAGAATAATGTCACTGTGCTATCATGCACCTGATCCGTGTTCATTTGCCCTCACCCTCCCATTATTATAGCTGTCTTTGCCTCGGGTTCTGCAACAACTAGTTTTTACTCGATTTCATAACATTTTGAGTTCCACATTTGTTTGGATTCAGCTGTTTCTGTTCACAGCCCAAACAATAACAGAGAAGAAGCCCCACAAACTATGAAGGCGCGTGGACAACACATTCATGTCACTTAATTGTCGGCGGAAACAAAACTATCCATGCAATTGTATTTCATTCAATTTTTTCAATTTTAATAAAGAAAAATTGGAAGAACATTGATTGATAAGGATCGAGTACTAAAGCTGTTAAAGTTATTGATAAAAATTATGTGAAATTGTACTATTAAAATAATTAAATTTAAAATTAAGAATTTAAGCGAAAATTTGAAAAAAATTGACGCGTTTGTCATCACAACGCCTCAAGGAAATGTAATTGGAGCCTCAACTCACATGCCTAGAAGGCAAGCGGTCTAAAATTGTGTTCAGGTTCCATGAATAAATTTAGGCAAAAATTTAAAAATTAAAAATATAAATAAAATATAATTACATTTTAATCATTTTTTTATTCTCTTTTAAATTTTTACTCAATTCCTAACACAGCCTAGAATTATGTGAGGGACATCGTCACCATTTGCTATGAAACCGACACACTGCACCGTTCTCAACTGTTTACGTGCGCATGAGAGCAATGGCTCAACACGAATTTGAAGATAAACAAACAACTATTTTCATGGAAATGTAACTTTCAATGCAGATCTGGATGTATATTTGGCACAAAGCGCATTTTAGAAGCAATGAACAAAAGATAAGCGAGCATAGAGTACGCACCTGATCTGCCAGAGCTGGACCGGGCGAGATCGAGTCAGAACTCGGACCAGGGGCTTCGCTCGGCGGTGCAGGAGGGCTGAGCATCTCTGAAGACGGTGCCGGCGAAGGTGCATTGTGCTTCTTCTTAGTCTTCTTCTTGCTCGGAGCCGGCGATGGAACAGCCACAGCCGGAGGAGAAGAAGCCGGCACCGGAGGAGCAACAGCTGGCGCGGTGGCCGGAGAAACAGCTGGCGTGGTGACCGGAGCCGTAGCAGGAGAGCTTATCGGAACCGGAGCCGGTGGCGAGCTCACTGGTGTCTTGGCTGGCGGAGATGATACAGGAGCTGGAACAGTTGGTGTCGTCGGAGCCGTAGCTGGAGGAACTGAGATCGCTGTAGGCGGGGCTGAAGTTGGAGCCATCACAGGAGTTGGAGATTTAGGCTTCGAAAGCGCCGGAGATTTAGGCTTCGAAGGCGCTGGAGATTTAGGAGGTGAGGAAGTTGGAGCTGTCACGGGAGCCGGAGATTTAGGCTTCGAAGGTGTCTTCACTGGGGCCGGAGATGTAGGCTTCGAAGGCGCAGTCGCAGGAGGTGAGGAAGGAGTCACTGTAGCCGCCGGAGTTTTGGTCGGAGAAGAAGCCGGAGACTGAGCTCCGACGCCGGTCGCTATGAAGAACAGAAATGCAAAAGCGAACGCAGGGTTCCGAGCCATGGCTTGTTCTAGAAAGAGAATGTAGAGAGAGAGAGAGAGAGAATGACACTAGTGTAAAGTAGTTGTAGTAGTGGTAAGAGTTTTAAATCAATGTGTTGTGGAGAATAAACAGTATAAATAAAAATAAATAGAGTTAGATCAGACGCCTAAGGATTCTTAAAGGAGGTTCAGATTTGGACGGGCCATTGCAAAAATAAACGTCGTATTATAAGGGAGTGTTTTGAAAAAGTTGGTAAAAAAATAATTTTTTAATTGAATAATGTTTGAGGGTCACAGTTTTTGTGGCTCAAATGGTTTAAAATTGTCAAAACGACGTCGTTTTGGCATGTTTTGTGCTCAAAACGACGTCGTTTTGACAGTTTTGAGCCACAAAAATTGTGGCCCTCTACCATTGCCCTTTTTAATTTTTATAATTTATTTTATCTTTTGTAAGTAAAAAATATAAAAAATAATGTGACTTAAAATGAATAAAAAAATTAAAAATTGATTTTTTACCCTTTTTCCAAAAGACCCCGAGGTGGTGTTGGGTAAGTTTTACAGTTTATTTATTATTTTTATTTTATATAAAAAAAATTAAATATGTTTTTTTGTTAAAATTTAAAAACAAAAATCGTTTGTTATATATATTTTAAAATTTAATTTGTTATAATTTGAAAATAAGTGATGGTAAATGTTATTGGTGACAGTCAAATATAGAATTCGTTTGGTAGATAGGTTAAAGGAGTTTTTTTTGGCTAAAATAATAACAAAAATAATAATAAAATAAGTTAAAAAATTAATAAAATAAAATGTTATAATTACATATACCCCTTGAGATTTGGCTAAATTACAAATACCCCCTGAGGTTTGAGAAATTACAAATTTCCCCCTGAATGCTATATTTGCATAACAAATTATGAGATAATTTGTTATGAAATATAAACCTCAGGGGGCAAATTGTTATGAAAATACAAACCTCAAGGGGCGGGATGTAATTTTCGAAACCTCAGGGGGTATCTGTAATTTAACCAAATCTCGAGGGAGGTATATGTAATTTGCCCGATTTTTTTAATCTCAAATAAAATAACTAAAAAATTAAAAAATCAAGAGGAATTTGGTCAAAATCCAATCATAATAAAATTTTAATGCATTAAGGACAAATACAAATAGTTTTCTTTGAAAAGTCCAACAAATATTATTATTATCAAAATATTAAAGTTTAAAATAATATAACTTAGATGTCGGTTTTTAATAAAATTAATATTTTTAGAATTCTCTCATCAAGATCTATCAAATAAGATCTATGTTGAGTATGAAATTCTTTATTAAAAAAATTATTACCATTGAAATTGATGTAAACAGTAACAATAACATGTTACTTTGTTTGACAATTACTCTATTTGATAGTAACATATTACTCTGACAATATTATCCAAAAAAGAAAGGAGAAAAAAAAATATTTTACTTTGTCCTTACTCAATTATGCGCTTTCTCCTTAGGGAGTTTATGAAAAAAAATAAATTAGGTTATCATCTTTACCAAACAATGGTCCAATAGAAGAGTTTTAACTAAATTTCCCAAAAATGAAACCACTTTTTAAACGAAGCCCTAGTAATAATGGCAAGATTTTATTGTTGGCCATCAAAAACCGTTTATGAAAGTAGTTCTTGCTAATAGGGCACGGTTAGCGGTGCCAAATAGGATTTTGAACACTAGTAGTTAGTAGGGATGGCAATTTGAACTCAGCCCGATGGGAACTCGACCCCCTGACCCCGATTTGAGCGGTTTTTTTTCGAAAAATATCCCCAACGGGACGGGAATGGTATTCAAAAATCAATCTCCGATCAATTTCAGACCAAAGATGGGGATAAGTGTCCTAGCCTCGTACCTGGCCTATCTCCGTCCCCGTTAGTCCCCGAAGTGAAATTACTATTTTACCCCTCTATATGTATATATAAAAACCAAATCCTACTATCATCTCACTCGCTCACTCAGACCGCATCTCTTATCTTTCTCTTTTTCACTCACTCATTCAAATTTCTCTCTCTCTCTCTCTCTCTCTCTCTCTCTTTTCTTATCATCATCATCATCATCCAAATCCACCACCGTGAAACCACTGATCTCAACCATGAAGCCACCGATCTGAACAGATCGTGGTCCGTGAACCGTGAAGCCACCGATCTAAACAAATCGTGGTCCGATGTCTTGATCAATGGACTCGTCGGTGCCGGTGCCGGTACCGGTGCCGATAGAGGAATCAACGCCCAATTCTCTCTTTCTCTATCTTTCTCTCTATATATATATATGTTACTTTCACACAAGTTCCATCTTGATTGTATATATATATATGTGTGTGTGTGTGTGTATAATAAACAAATCTTTTTTTTTCTTTTTTAAGTTGATGATTGTTGTTGATGAAAAAATCTGTCTATATACACAAATCTGTCCAAATCTATTGTTGATGAACAAATCTGTCATTCTAGATCTGTTGTTGATGAACAAATCTATCCATATACAAATAAAAATTTTTTTTTTGTTGTTCTTGTGTGTGTGTGTGTGTTGAACAGATCTGCCAGAGATTTTTCAGGGTCGGGGAAACCCGATCCCCGTTAGGGGGGGCGGAGGAGGTGATGGCTTTCCCATCAGGGATCGGGATGGGGATTTTTTTATCTTTGGGGATTGGAGACGGGAAGTGTCATCCTCGGCTCCCCCGACCCGTTGTCATTCCTAGTAGCTAGTCATTAAGGCCCATTTTGGCCCCAAAAAAAAAAAAAAAAAAATTTTGTTTTTTTTTTTTGGAAATTTTTTTAAAATTTTGTCAAATTTTTTTTTTAAATCAACTAAAGACAAAAAGAGCAACCTAAACAAGCCAACAAAAAAATATATTTGAACAAGAAAAAACAATTGATTTCTTATACTAATATTATTTAATCTCAGTTCGAAAAATATATAATTTATTGTATATTATTATGTGTATTTTTATAAAATATTATAATTTTTCAGTTCGCCTTGAGCTGAATCTAGAGACCTAAAACTTTTTGAAATTTAAAAAAAAAAATCATTAAAGATGAAAATAAACCAAAAAAAAAAAAGAGTAAAGAAGATGGTTAAAAGCGAACTTTTAAAATATTTTTTTTTTTTTGAAAAATGTGTAAAAATAGAAAGATAATATAGCTCAAAATACATTAAAAGTCAAAAATTAACTTTTAGCTAAGTTTTCAAAATAGCCCAAAACACCCCTAAAGATGATAGTCAAAGGTGGTTACAAGCATAAGATGGTTATTGGAAGTAGGGGTGTGCGTAGTATGGTTTAGGCGGTTTGAGAGTAAAACTACAAATCGAATGACAGGTTGGTAGATTTGTGGATTGTCAAATTGCAGTTTGGACGATTTTTGACGGATTGACAAATTGAAAAATATTCTAACTAATTATCATATATTTACATCAGATATAACAATAATTTGTATAATATTATATATATATATATATATATATATAACACAAAGTAATTTTATATAATATGTTTCATAAATATAATTATTAATTTGTAATAAATTTCATATCTTAAATCTATCTCACATGCATTCTTACATTGATATTTCATTAGAGGTTAAAAAATATATATGTATTAATTATAATAAAGCGAAGCGGTTTGAAAGGCGAATCATAAATTTTAAAATTTAAACCGCGATTAGTGGTTAGAACAGTTCGAGTTGATGCAGATCAGTGCGATTTTAACAGATTTGACGATATTTTACATAGTCCTAACTGCAAGCAAAATATGGTTTAGCTGCAACCAAAAGGAGTTATAGGTTGCAAGAGATAGTTGCTAGAGGTGGGGATAGTCACAAGGGGTGCGAGAAGAAGGGTTTTTATTTCCTAAACAAGTGAAATTATTATTTTTTTTTGGGTACAGAAATGTAGACATTTTTTTTTTTTTTGAAATGTTACAAATTTTCAAAATCTAAAATAGACACAAAATAAGTTTTTGTTTATAATTTTCAAAATTTGTAAATATAAAAGAAGATTTGTAAACATAACATTGTACTGAACAAGCCAATTTGTAAAAATTTGAAGAATGTGTACAAATTGTATGGAAATTCTAATGTTTTTTTTGATATTTTATTCCTTTTATTGATAACCTAGTGGACTATCAACCCTTATTAATATCACTGTATTATGATAAATTACACAATTAGTCTTTGTGATTTAGATAAGATCTCACTTTATTCTTAATCTCATCAATTTTAACTTATGTTCCATTGTAGTTTTTTTTTTTTTTTGGGTCAAAATTCATTAAAAATGTTTACAGTAGATGTCAAAAATTATTTTGAGTTAAAATTATTTTAATATGAAGATTAATAATTATTTTTAAAAAAATATTATTTTAAATTTTATATTAATTTATTAATAAAAACGTAGCAAAATAGCTTTGCTTTTCAAATAATATATATATATACGCATAAACCCTTTATCCCTGTGCCGAAACCATATTATGTTTAAAAAATTTCACATGAATAACAGTTATGCTTTGACTTTAAGAAAGAAAAAAAAAAAAAAAAATCAGAATGAGGAAAAGGAAATTAAAAATTACCAATGCTCGATAACGATGGTCTTAAAACTATCATCAGCAACAGCCTTAACCTCTGCGGTTTGTACTTGTACTTTTTGTTCTTTTAGGTCTTCCTTGGCGCTTGTTTTGGCTTTCCTGGGTTTGGATTTGGGTTTGGGGAGCTCAACGAGTCTGTGGCCGAGTTACCGTTGGGTCGGAGAGTAGAGCTCCGAGTCACCATCAACTCGCGTTTCAGAATCACAGGCATTTTTTCTTGTTCTTCACCTTCATCGCTTCTCCGTTTTTTCGGCGCCATCTCTACTTTCTCTCCTTTTTTTTTTTTCCTATTTCTCATGTAGGCCTTTTTATATCTTCTTCCTGTGAAAAGAAGATAATTATTTTGGCCTATTTTTGGCAATTATGAAATAAATTAATAGCCTCCGTTTGGGAAGTGGGTTGGCTTTTTGGCTTTTTGGCTTTTTTGGCTATTTTAGCCTGGGCTTAAAAGCTTGGTTTGGGAAGGGCTTTTTGGCTTTTTGGCTTTTTTGGCTATTTTAGCCTGGGCTTAAAAGCTTGGTTTGGGAAGGACTTTTTGGCTTTTTGGCTTTTTTGAGTTTTTTTGTGAGAGAAGAATGTAATGATTATGGGTTGGATGTGATGTTTTATTTGTTATGGCTAAAATAGCCTATTTTGTTTTTTGTGGCTAAAATAGCCAAAAAAGCCTCCAACCCACCTTCCCAAACGGTGCCTTGTAGTCATTGTGTGTGTGGATCATGAAGAAACAGAGTATGCCCTGTTTGGGAAGTAGCTTTTTTAGTTAAAATAGTCAATAAAAACAAAATATGTTAAAATAATTAATAAGATAAAATATCGCGTTTGAACCATAGTCATTTTAATTTTTTTTTCTTACATCATCAAATCAACTACAATCAACTATCATTTCAAATATAATTTTTTTAATCAAACTAAAATAGCAACAAAAAAAAAAAAGAAAACCAAATTTCCAGGCCATGTGGGGTCCCCAACTCCAACAACTAATATTATTATTAGGGTTGCATACTCATTAAAGAGAGATATCACCAAGTGACGACTCACGATTCAAACTCAGTACGACCTTTTATCTTGCCAATGCAATGATCAATTAATTGATTATTTTCTGGCGTGTTTGGGTTTGTTTTTTTCCTCTAACGGTATTTCTTCTACAGCTGGAAATGTTTTGGTGGGGACAAGAGTAGGTGATCTTTAAAAGTGGAATGAGAATCACATTACTAATAGTAAAATTTGTCCATCGATGCTAGTTGAGTGTTTGATTTCATTAAGAATTTTCCAATGAAAACTATAATAAAATTGAAAATATTGTGGGTTTAATTGTCTTTTCTCTTGAATAGTTAACATTTCTCTTGAAATGTGAAATTTCCATGGAGATTAGGAGAATCGGACTATTACTATTTAATTTGGAAATATAATTCCTACTAAAATAGATCATAAGTAATCACTTTTTCATTTTAATCAGTTTCAAACGCTAGAATCATAAGACCTGAAATCATGTTCTCATTCTCCTCAAGATTACCATCATTAAGTTCATCCTATGCATAATCCTACAATATACCAATTCAATATGAGCCACACTTTTTCTAGGTAACTAGGTTTACTACATGATTTTTTAGCCCACAAATTTGGGCTTAATTAATTTTACAAGTATGTATAATATTCTGTCGTCCCACATATACTCTCTCACAAAACTCAAAGTCTCACATTTTCACCAATATGAAAATAATTTATTCTCTCACATAGCTTAAGATCTCACCTTTTCACAGTATAAAAAGATAAATCATGATACAATATCTTCCACGAATCATACAAAAATTTGTATAAGATAAAAAAATAAAAAGCAACAAATCTCACTACTGTTATTTAATTAGTAAATTGTCTAACTAGGTAAATTAGGTCATCATCTACCCTAAGAACACAATAAACTATGTGAATTGGAGTGAAGAGGTAAATTGCTTTGTTGATGGCCAGGAATGTTGGATAATTTTTAGTGGTGCGGAAGGTGGTGAATTTGAGGATTTGATGAGTAAGAAATTATTTTTATGTTGTTCTCAATGAGTATGTCTAAAAGAAGAGTGAAGACAGTGAAAGTGTTTAGTGCATCTGTTAAAATAGATTATACATTTTAACTTGACAAATTGTAAATTATAACTTTAATTAAAAGTTGTTAATTTGTTTAATATAACTACTAAATTATAAATTTAAATATTGAATTGTGTTTGGTAAATAAGTTATGAAATAACTTTTGAGTGGTGCTATTAGCATTCCATGAATTATTTTGGACCTTTCATTTCTTTGGGCCCCCACTTATAAATTTTGAAACCCTCAAAAAAAAAATTTCTGTCTCAAGTAATACCAAAATTATTCTTTTTTACCAATTGAATGCACATTTTCCACACCCCCACACCCCAAAAAAACTCATCTTCTAAAAAACCTTAACAAAACCTACAAAGAAGAAAAAGAGTCAATGTAATTACTGTCTCTGCTATCTCATCCACTATTGTCACAGTTGGTATGCTCTCTCTCTCTCTCTCTCTATATATATATATACATAATTTCTTAGTTTTCTCGTAATAATTTCTTCTCCTGTAAGAAAAAAAAATTATAATAATTGGTTTAATTGGTTTTGTTGGTAGATTTTATAAAATTGTGAGCTCAGCAAAGAACTACACAGCAATATTATCAAAGCTATGCATGAAGGAATAACTTTTGAACTTGGTAATAGATTTGGGCTACTTCTGATAACTTCTACAAGTGTTAATTTTTGACTATTTAATGTGTTAAGAAATTTCAATGTTCGGGCTCGTATTCCCGAACTTGAAATAATGAAAACTTCTGCAAGTATTAATAATTTTGACCGTTCAATATGTTAAGAAATTTTCATATTTGAACCTGCATTCCCGAACATTACTTATTACCGAACAAATAAGTAATGTTCGGGACCTGTATTCCCGAATTTAAAAAAATAAAAACTTCTGTAAACGTTAACAATTTTGACTGTTCAATGTGTTAAGAAATTTTCATATTCTGACCTGCATTCCCAAACATTACTTATTCGTTCGGGAATGCCTTTCCGAACAAATAAACAATATTCGGGCCTATATTCCCGAATTTCAATCATATGTTTGGGAGTTCGATCCTGAAAAAATGACGAACATATTTTATTAATTTTATCATTTTTTTAAAAGAAATTTACCTTTATAAGACCAATTTCCTTTGAACTAAGAACAACCTCAAAGTTATGAACCTCTTCTAGGCCCCGTTTGTTTGGGGTTATAGGAAGGGGATTGGGATTGATAGTGAGGTTGGACTACTATATGGGGTGTTTGTTTTGAGAGATGAGGAGGAGACTCCTAATCCCTTGGTATTAAGAATGGCAGCAGGGCAGGGCGGGGCCGGGGATCTCACTCCCCGTCCCCAATCCCCGATGGCCAATACTTTCCCGTCCCCGGCCCGATCTCGACGGGAAACCTATCATGGTCCCCCGTCCCCGCCCCCAACGGGGATCGGGTTTCCTCGACCCCGAAAGTTCCTCGATCCAAATCCGTTTCAACATTCAACACACAAACATACTCACATGTATACATTCAACACAGAGACATTCAACAACATTCAACAAATACATACATACATACATACTCACATGTATACATTCACAAGCACACACATACATTATACATACACACAGAGACATACACATACATGTATACACAGAGAGAGAGGACGACGGAGGGGATCGGCGTAGATCAGCTGATTGGCGACGACGAACGGCTGATTGGCGACGACGAACGGCTGATTGGCGTAGATCGGATGAGATCAACATAGATCTGAGAGAGGGCAGCGATGGAGGTAGAGCGAACGGCGGAGTCAACGGAGGTGAAGGCTGCGCTGAGGAGACGACGACAAGGTGGACAGCCACTCTGGCGTCGCGGACAGTGACGGCTGCATTGAGGAGGCGGAGAGGAGAGATGCGATACAAGAGTGAGAGAGAGGAGAGGTGCGAGAGTGAGAGAGTGTAGAGAGAGTGAGAGAGAGAGAGAGACAGAACAGAATAGTTGAGGGTTATATATTAACTATTAAGGGGCATATATAATAAGTTTGATTCGGGGGGCTAACGGGGACGGGGTCGGGGCTGGGGACGGGCCGGGGTCGGGGGTGAAAAATATATCACCGTCCCCGGCCCGAAAATCATCAGAGATTTATTTTTGAGTATCATCCCCGGCCCGTGGGGATATTTTTTGGAAAAAAACCGTTCTAATTGGAGTCGGGGGGTCGGGTTCTCGTCGAGCCGATTTCAAATTGCCATCCCTAGACGAAGGAGCTGAAAAATCGCCGTTGAATTGACGATGGCGATACCGACTCTTGATTCTAAAATCATGCTTTAGCTCATAAACGCAACTCTAGTGTTGGTTATGATATAATAAGAAAGAAAAATCCCTAAATGCCTCAATAAAGCACTTTTTTATTTGTTTTATTATTTTATATAAAAATAATTTAACAATTCCTATACTAACAACTATCATCAAAACAAATATAATTTTACTTAATCCTCTCACTAACAATCTCATCCATTCTACCTCAGAAAACAAACGGGACCCTAAGTTTTTATTGTTGTACTCCTCTCGTTTTATGAAGTTGTGGTTATTAGAAAAACTTTCACTCATTGTCATTGTCGGAGAAATATAGGCAGTCAAATGGTTGCCACTGTTACCGCCGAAATATTACTACCAAAGAGGTTTTCAAGTTTTGAGGGTGGGTAAATTTTGAAAGTGAGATGTGAAAAAGATGGATGTATAGTGATGGAGATGGATGCTCTTATGAATCCTAATTCATGATTTAATAAGTGCGCAAATTTAATTGTAAGATGGACTGTCTTAAAATTAATAATGTTCTTTTTAGTAATTTTATTTGAGATTATTATTGTAATAAAAAAAGTTAACAATTGGAAAGTCCAAACTAATTTATACGGTTCTAACAACAGTGCTAACTTTTTGATATGTAAATATCTTTTTTATCCCTCCTAATTGTAAATTAAATTAACCTTTGTTAGTTGTAAATTGAACTAAACTTTTATTTTTTTTGTTATTCATTACTAGCCCACATTTCTCATTAAATAAAAAATAAAAAATTAATCCACAATCTATTTGGGTCTTTTTCTATTTTTATTTTTTATTTTTTTTAAAAAAAAATTCTAAATGTATAATCGTAAATTAACATACCAAAAACACAAGCTGATAATCAAAAGCAAAAGCAAGGGGTAGACAGTTTCTAAAATTAATTTTTTTGGATTAAAATAAATTATTAGAATCAGAAATTGTTTGAAATAAATTTAACCAAATAACACAAAATAACTTTTCCAAAGCTAGAGAATCTATAAGACCGCCAAAAAAAGCCACACCAAACACCCCTAGTAATGAGTAGAAGAAATCTAAATAACACAAACCAATCACAAAATTGGATATGAACAGACAAGATTTTTTGTAAGTGGATACTACCAATAAATCCAGTAATATCTTTGTCATTGATGTTTATTTTGTAGTCCTTTTTGAGTTTGAATTTTATGAACTTGTTGGATATATTAAAGCAATGCATATCACACAATTGACAAGAGATCCCATATGAAAAACAAGTAAAATTTTCCATCTATGACATGATGTATATATAAACCTTAATCTGAGACAATTACTGAAGGGAAGAGGAAGGGGAATCAAACAAAGAAATACACGTGCAATTTCATCCTGAAGCACTACATAAAAACAATGTATTCAAACATGCATACATGTAATAACACAATTATACCTTGATCTCTCAATTGGTTTAAGACCCAGAGTAATCTGATCCACAGTGGATCACCGACCAGAAAATGTTGCTTGCTTGCTTGCTGCTGACAATATGCTGCACAGAATTAAATTCTGAGAAAAAGTCCGAATATTTAAGTAAAAGGGGATCTTTGTAATTCCAAAACAAACAATATAATTCCATTAAGTTTCAATTTTGCATGGCATTTAAACAAAGATATCCCAAGATTAGGGCTTCAAGAACTGACTGACGGTTTGTCATAAACTCAGTTTTCTGCAATGACACCACTGTGTTTGCACATGTTTAAGCAAATTTCTAAACAGAATTTTTTCATGCCAAATGATGTTGCGCATACAGCTACACTCATTTTAAAAATAAGGTCTGATAAAAAAGAAAAACCTTGCTGCAATGTTATTCGCAGTTCTGTTTGTATAACATTTCTTCTTTATTAAAAATCCAATTTAAATAGAAAATTTTCATGATCGAATGCATTCATCTGACTTGTTAAGGATGTTAAATGCTCCCTCACCTTAAGGATGCTCTCAATCACTGTAGGTGCTCAGGGCAGCAACAACAGATCCCGTTGTCTCAAAAGTTGATGCCACGTCAGGATAATCTTTCCACGATGTGGTGACCTTGAGAGATGGATACAACCAACTTTTCACGGAATCCACAAAGGAATTTGGATCAGAGTTCAGAATTGCTTCCCAATCCACCTGAAAACCTTCAGGGATGCTCCCAGTGAACTCCATATTAGCAGCAAGAAGTAATCCAAGCAAAACTACAAACCCCACGGCAGCAGAGCCTCTGGAAAGTGGCATAAAATTGTACCTGAAAAGGATTACAACTTCGTTTATGCAAAGAACCTAAATATATTGCCTAGAGAACAAAAGATTTTCACGAAATAAAAATCACATGTTTACCAATAATAAGTCATCCTCAAGATTGCATCTCTCACATTTTCGAGCAAACTGAAATCTGAAGACCCATATGTCTCACCACAATAAGCATTGCAAAGAGCCTGCATTTCCACAGGTGGGTACATTCAAATGTCAAGTTAGATTCAGTTCTTGCACATTCAAAATTGGGTATTATTACACTTTTATTATGTTAATTCCCTCAAGTTGTGCTTAGTTATGTATTTAATAAAATAATTTTATTTTTGTAGGAAAGCTTGGCAATTAAGATGATGATCAAGGAATATAGTCTATGGTGGGCCCTGAAGCAGCGCGCACAGAATGGTAACCCAGATTAATACACGAGTTGTATGACTTAGCAGCAAAAGCAAAGCTTGGCCAAGTGTTGATTGAGTAATCAATAAAAAGAGGATTGAATCTTGTGCCTCACGCGCATTAAGTGCAGTGTGATGTAATTCAGCAAGACAAAATAATGCCTGACATTACAAATGCTCCAGTGGTTTGGCTGCACAACACCAGTCATCTGGCAAATCCTAAATCATACAGAATATGGATTTCTCTTTCTTATTATGCTAGTTTTTAAAATTGTCCTTGTATTATAAATACCTATAAAAGTCATTATTGGGATCATCCTTCATCATATATTATTTTTCAATATGTAGAGTTTTTGTTCCATGGAGTTCTAAGCTTCTTGCTAAGACTAGTGGTGACACTCCAATGGTTCCTTTGTAAGTATTCCTATGATTCAATAATGGTTTTTAATGCAAGATTATTTTGATTCATTGATTTAATTATTTTTTAGAAAAAAAGAGTGTTCTGTATAATTCCTTACTCTATCATAGACCTTGGGCATAGAAGAAGTTTGAAATTCCCTGTGAATCAAAATACCAGTTTTTTGTTTTTTATTGTGGCATGAGATCAACTAATCAAAATAATCAATCTTTTTATTTTTATTTTTATGATATGATACTCTTTTTATCTACCAATTGAGAATACCCATTGTGTATGTCTCAATTGAGTTACAAATTAAATCTATAATATTTCAAAGGAAACATCAGTGGGTGATCCATTATGCCTCAGTGTCTTCTTGATATTATTTTTCTATCTTTATTTTTAGCTACTTAAGGGGCTGTTTGGGGTGTCCTAAATAAGTGCACTTTTTGTCTTTTTGGCCTAAAAAGTTGAGGGAAAAAATATGGATGTTTGGATCAACTTTTTGACTTTTTATGAAAAAATGTGTAATAAAAAATTGTAAAAATTAGTTTGTAGGGGAAAATTAGTAGTGGGAGTTGTGCAGCCGTAATTGTTGACTTTTGGTGAATAGTGATAACTTTTTAACTTTTTGAGTAACTTTTTGACTTTTTTTAGACTTCCCAAACTTGGCCTAAATCTCTCAAACTCATTCAAATGAATACAACCAATTATTTATTTTCTTTTATTTCTCAGTTACTGCAATTGAATACACTGATCCCTCCCTGTGGATTCAAGACATCTGTTGGACTTATTTCAAGCCTTGGGTAATCTGCTTGACTAGTTCTGAAAGTAACATGAATTTAATAGTAGTATAAACAACCCTAGGCATGGTTGATATTCATATCTTATTTTTCATCTAACCTTGAAGTTGTTGGTTCGAACTTGAGGGCAACCACTTTGTACAAATTATGCCAAATGTTAGATCTATACCCATTTTCCCCCTCCCAGGCCTCCATCCAATGGGGACTAACTTGGGCGTACATTTTTTACCAATGCTTCTTACCGGTTTGACATGGTGTATAGCAAGTGCATAAAATACATCCAGGTGAGGTCAATAAATGACTCAAGTGGAAACATTCACAGCTTGGATTTCAGTCTTATTAAGTAAATTGATTAAATAAAGAGCCATCAGCTCAAGTATGAGTCTAGAGTGACTTACTTCCCATGCCCCTGCCATTTCTGCATCAAACCCTTCCCATCTGGAAGGTGTACAAGGTGTTCTAATGGCGAAATCAAAACCATGTTCTCCCCTGGAAGAATCGTACGATGAATCTAAATCAGTAAACAATTAGAAAAATGATCCGTAATCAATATAAAGGGAATAAAGAAATAATAAAAAAAATTGGAACCAGCTATGTTTTGAAATATATAAATTACATTTTCACAAGAGTGATCCTCGTTCCTTCAAGATGTCTCCTAAAAACAAGGCAAATGATAAAAAACTTGAGTCAAGTCAACGAATTACAACCACTTAAGATATTATGTTTATCTAATAACTAGCAAGCTCATCAAAACATGATAGTATAAGCAATGAAAGGACTACAAACTCTTAAGTCATGATTACCCCTCGAATACTGTACTGTCACACCACGTTGCCAACCAGAAGTCCTCACCGACAACTCTGTAAAGATCGGAGCAGGATTCCGCTTTCATAATCTGCAGGTTATATTTAAAAAGAAAATAATCATAGATAAGTATTTTTATTTGTAGAAGTGGAAGAACTATAAGGTAATTGTTGAATAACTTGATATACATTGTTGGGCCTATTTTTCAACATCTTAAGCTTTTGTGACAATTAGTGGTCTAACATGATATCAAAGCAGAGCTCAAGTTGGGGGATATCTTGGGTACAAATCTCTCTGTTTGTATTTGTTTTGCATTTGCATTTTGCTTCTCTATATGCAGTATATTTGCATCTCCATGTGCAGGAGGGGATTGCATGTGAGGGAGGGTGTTGGATAACTTGACATGTATTGTTGGACCCATTTTCCAACAACTAAAGCTTTTGGGACAAAAAAAGTGGTGATCTACAACTAATCAGAAGTTTGCATCATCAGACAACAGGGAAACAAACAATCCACTAATTTAGCATCCTGTTTTACTGTTTTAGTAAGTGAAGGCTTTTCATTAAAAAGTGCCAAGGGGTAAGCAACTCGATTATTAAAAAATAAATAAAAATACACTCTGCAGAGGAATCAACCGGTCATGTAACTCAACAAAACAGTGCTCCAATAAACTGACATTCCAACATAAAAGTAGACACCATGCACAATTAGTTTCTAATTTTTGGAGTGGTGTGTGGGTCGGACTTCTTTAACCGTTGGTGTGGCTGAAGAACATAAAGTAGGCTCTCCCACTCCATCAAAAGACCATTGATTCCACTCCAAACACACCAGATCAAACACAAAAGGGAAGGAAAGCCTCCCTCACTTTCTTCCTCCACCTTGGCACCCGTGCCTCTCTCCAACTACAAAGCCAATCAGCCACTGTATGATGGAACACTGCTTCAGACTAACCAATTCTTGTATCAGGCAGTCAACCATGAAACTCATGTCCCAGACAAAATAAATGTACCTTCAAAAGAATTAAAGACCACACAACTTTATAGGCCTGCAAGACCTCACAACTACTCTTAAGTAAATCAAAGCACTACCAGCTACAACTAGCCCACCACCACATCATCGCTTCCATCTACACTCCTATGGATGGAATTCTGAAAAGATTTAACACCACTACCAACTCCCGACATGAAAACACCTTGTAAAGAAAGAACTTCAATACATTACATGTCCTGACCATCACATAATTCTCCGCTCAGAAAACTATATGCACTGCTATGCCAAACAAATCAGAATATTCTTCCATTACAAGGACCAAAATACCACACTAAATAAACTTTTAAATCTATTAATTGTCCACCCCAGGGCTTTCATTATAGCCTTAAAATATTTACCGCATAGCTTCCCTAAGCTCACTAGAGATGGCAACACTCAAGTTTAAGAAGGGATGTCCTCCCTAACCCCGCCCAAAGAATGGAGTATCCCTTTCCAAACCCACATCAGGGTGAGATGGCGAAATTTTAAAATGGGGCAACTTTCCTGGCAGTTTTTCAAAAATTTAAAACAATAACATTGATTATTTCTTTACCTAAAGAAATAAAGATCAAAATATTTAGGGAAAATCACAAAAACACCCTTTCCAGTTGCAGACAGTTAAAGGGGCTTGCCTTAAATTTCGGTAACAACAATAGTCAATTTAAGGGACCCTTTAAACATTAAAATATAGTTCAAAGAGAGTTGAATTTAAAAAATGATGTTTCACTAATACTCATCTGTTGTGAAGCAAGACAATGAATCTTATGGTAGAAACTAGCCTATTGGCCTATGGCCCCATTTTCATCAAATGGCAACCAGTGTAGAAATAAGAGTAATGCCCTCATGCAGTTCAAAAAGCAACAATGAAAGTAATATAACTCACATCTTGCAATTTTCCATCTTCGGATAGATCAATGACATTGTCTTCCTTGTTGAACACATGCATTTTTTCCTTAATGACAGCCTTTGCAACATCTAATGTTCTGCAGCATTGGGCCATTGACAAATAATGATTTATTTATTTTTTTTAGTCAAGTTTCAGAATAAAATAAGGGTATGCTGCTCACCTTTGAAAATTTGGGAAGTAGCGAACAACTTTCGCTTGCCCTAGAATAAGTGGTGTGTGAGACCCAAATCCTGAGTTGAACTCCTCACTGAATTGAAGAAATGCCCACATTGACATCAGCAATCAACACGAGCAACAGTAAGACTTCTATTTTGAAGAATTCAAAAGATAAAAACAACAGATAAAACTACTCCACAAGGGGGCAGAGAATGACCAGGGAATCATACTCTAGGGAGAACTGGGCAAGAGAATGCCCAGGGTTTTCTCAAGTAATCAAAAAATATAAAACCCAAAAGAAAAAGGATGCCGGTATTGCCAGCACAATTCTAGCTTTTGCCAGAGCAATGGATAATTATTTAGAGCATTGAATGGCTGTATATTGCTGTGGCAAAGGAGCAAAGGGCACAGCTACTTTAGCCAGTGCTTCCATGACAATAAAGCTACACAGAAAAAGAACTCTTTTATTTGGGTCAGGTTCAATAATGAACAAAATCTAGAAGGATTACCTTAACTTGTTGACCCACACAACTGGGTCACAAGGTTCAGAGATCTGTCTCCATTTTACAGCCAACGAATAAAGATCATGCCACGATTTCATATGACGACCCGAAGATCTATCTTCTGTAATGCCATACGAAGTTGATGTTTCCAAGGAACTGCTGGTACAACAACCAGAACCACCTCTATTCTGGCTGGGAATATTGATTTTTTCCTTTCTCCGGGCATTCTTGCCATATTTTGATGTGTTTTTATTAGAATATTGCAAAGAACGCCATGCCTTAGAGACCTTTTGTGCAATCTCAATAGCAGCAAATCCCGCCATACGATGCTGGTAAACATCAAATTAGATATGTCATCAATAAATACAGTCCAACTAAAAAAAAAAAACAGCACAATGAAATATTACTGCATTGCTGTGTCCATTTTAGCCTTCGACCCAAAGGCATTATCACAAATTTTCATCTTTTTGTGCTAATACTGAAAACCGTTTAAAAATAGAGTTGTATGTCCTTTATATGTTGAAAAAACATTTGCATCATCCATAAATTTAAAAGAAGATAACAAAAATATCCAACTTCTAAGGATACAGAAAGCTTACTTAAATGAAGCATATAATTGCATAGATGTGCTTGCTCTCTAGTTTTGTGCTTTTGAAGTTTCTTACTACATCATTGAAGGATCTTAAATTACCATCACACTAAAGAAGGAATTTTTATTTATTTGACCATTCTAGAAGAAAGGGGAGGTATGGGGGGAGCTGTAAAGGGGAACAGGATGTAGAACTATGAAGGGGAAGTTGAAAGGTTTTTTGCCCTGCTGCTGTGTGTAAACTGGGCGCATTTTAGAATCATAATGTAAGATTGTTCATTTAAGGGGAAATTTTTTCTACATGGAAACAGTCTCGATGAAGAAGTGGATAATCAAAATGAGGTGAGAAGCCTAAAATAATATGAGAAAGTTCCATAACAATTAATGTCAAGATGCCAATTCAATTCTACTTTGAGGAGTTGCTTGGATGGAAACTTCATTTGGCATTAGTCTTCCCTACGCACAAACACTGATTAAGTTTCCAACTCAAACAAGTTGAGAAACTAATCCAAATGAAATAATGTCTACCTTGACTTTCTAAATTTCAATCTACGAGTTTGGTTACATGGTCTCTGGCAAATTAGACCAAGGTATCCATGTTGAAACAACATGACACAGGTGTGGATATGGGACACGCCTCAACACAGTTGTACCCTAGCCTGGTTGATAGAAGAAGACGACGATGATGAGAAGAGACGGAGAAAAAATACAATTCTTTTCATGAGATCTAATGTCGTAGAGCCTAGATCTGCTGCTATAGAGCCAACAAATATGCTGTTGTAGCTCGCCAAATGAGACGGTCGTTAGGATTTGATCTGGTTCAATGACTAAAGGAAGATCAAACCTGTTTGTATATAGGGTAAATTACAGTGGCCTACTGAAATTGACTTGTGACACTAAACCCCCTGGAGTCAATATCAAAGTGAAAAAATGAATGGACAAACGAAACTCTCTTATTTCTCCTCTTATCCTATCTCCTCTCTTTTATCTTTCCTCTCTCATCCCACCACCCAAAACCACCATCACCCTCCACCACTACCAATCACCTCATCCATCACCACCAATCCCCAAAATCACCACAACCACCCACCACCACCAACCACTGTGACCTATCACCACTCTTCTCCCATATATTCAATACAAGATTTCATACCCAAAGATCTGAACCTAGAAAATGATTTGCTTGTATTTTTATATCCTTATTACTATACCAACTACTATCACCCCATAGATGAATGATTTAATCAGCAATGCACAATTTCCAATGTTCATATCCCTGTTGCAGCCCCTCCCTCACCCTTCTCACCACAAAATACTCGCATACAGTCACACCTTCAGTTGCAAAATTATCTCGCTTGCAATCTTGAATTCCACATTTTGACCCATGCTACCCATTAGTTGCCCAAAAAATGAGCAATCATCAAAGCAATAATCATCAAAGATGAACCCACCGAATTGGTTCAAGTTGTTCTCATTGATGCAGGTGTAGAACTACTTAATTGTATTAGATGGAGAAAGCAGATTAGAATAGAGAGACTCCCTTCCTTCTCCCCACCCCTAGGCTAAAGGGAAAAATATTTAATTTTTAAAATTTTAATAATTCAATATTAAACTTAAAAATCAAATTTTCATGTGTTAGGCAAACACAATGTTGTTAATTTAGATGGAAAATTGCATTTTTATAGTTTGGTATTGACCCATGGGGGTTTAGTGTCACAAATCAAACTTTAGGGGGCATTGTGTTTTTTGGCCTAATCCTAGGGGCAAAGTGTAATTTACCATTTTATATAATTGCTAGAGATTGCCAATAAAGAGCCTCACACTTCAAAGAATTTCCTAGTTAAAATTAATTTTGAGCCCCTCATAATTTAATCAAGGACCTAAATAAATAATTAAGCTATTTAAAACAATTTCCAACTTAGCAAAAAGATTTGCAAATTCACCCTTCCTCTAAAATTCTTTTTCTTGTCATTAATACCCATACCCACTTTAAGACAATTCAACACTAATATTTGTGTCCCCATGTCATAAATTTGGAAACTTGGGGGATTACAAAGACACAAACTCATACTCAAAACCATACACGAGCCCATGTAAGAATAACTCAATGAATCTAACATTTTAATAGATCTCGACAACAAAAATATGCTATTAGTGATTGTTTGATTCAATTCATTAATCAAATTGATACTGTTCCATATTCTACTTGTGATCCCAAACTGAGAGGGGGGATCACCAGAGCCGGAAATCAATCACTTTCCACAAGTTGATATTGAAGGTAAAGTTTCAGACATGTTTAAAACTAAGTGAAGGTATGAATATATATTTCAAGAAGATGACATGTTAATTATGGCGAACGTCCAAAAACAAAGAAACAAAAGAATATATCATGAGAATGAATGGAAGGCAAGAAATGATAAACTATAAGAAATACTGATTTTTTTTGTTCTAAACATAAATCACCTGACGCCTACTGGGCAAGAAGCCAAGGCAACTATATTGAATCTTCTTGCCAATAGAGTCTGCAGCCCGTGTGAGAGCAGTCTTCTGCTTTGTGACAGCAAAATCTTGCTTTCTTAGCTTATTACCCTTCTTCAGAGAATCGCGCAAGGTTGGTTGCCTATAAACCTTTTCACAGACATTTTTGGGGTGCAGCCTTTTGCACCAATACTCCTGGGAAACAAAACAAAAAAAAAAAAATCATAAAATAGATGCAATAAGGGCACACACCATCAACTTTTACATCTTGTGAACTCTTTCATACAAGATCATGTGGAATGTCTTAGATAATGAAATCTCAGACACATACACTTCAAATCCATGGAGAAGAAGAATATTCAACCCTGCTTCTCTACTCATAGAAAGGTTAAAAGACTACATAATTAGGGCCGCAAACGAACCAAACTATTCATAAACAGTTCGAAGCTTGGCTCGTTTACAACTCGTTCAAACTCATTTATTTATTAAACGAACCAAGCTAGAGCCTAACAAACGAGCTCAATTTGAGATAAGCGCCACTCGATTAGGTTCGACTCATTTATATTAATTATTAATATTATACATATTTTTTATTTTTTTATTATTTAATATATATAACTTCATATATGGTCAACCAATCTTTATAGAGAACTAGAGGATGCCCAATGTCAACCAAGCAAAGTTTTCAAAGGCTTTACTGAGGCTAGCCTCGATGCTCACCTCGCCTCGAGGCTAAGGTAAAACGCATCGAGATTTTGATTTTTAGGCTACTAGCCCTAAAGGCTAGCGCATCACAATCTAAGGCATGCACCTTAGGTGCGCCTTGTATGCCTTTTGTGCACAAGCCTATGACAAGTATGCATATGAATAGGTTGCCTTAGACTCTTGTTAAACTTAGTCTAGTAGATAGTTTAAACATCAAAAAGCCAAAAATATAAAAGAACCCCTTTTTGTGACTATATTCTATAGAAAAAATTAAGTATCTTTTATATATTGTTTTCCAAGATATGATCTATTCCTATCCTCCACTGCTCTCACTGACAACAAGAAAGAGGATTGACCCTTCCCCATGTCAGTCCAGTTAGAAGGGGAGGGCCCACTGATCAATCGATCTATGTTTCCTGTCAATTCGCTAAGTAGACTCACTCTGCCGAACAATATTTAAATTTATTATTTGCAGCACAGCTCAAAGGAGTAAAAAACAAAACAAAACAAAACACAAAATGGAAATGTAACTTCTGCTCTAACACTGAAGCATTAGTAGTAAGCAGACATAGACAGAGAAATAAAAGATCAAATTAGTAACATACAGAAGTATAATCTTCATCACATATTACCTTAAATAGGGGATTAATATCTCCATCAATATCAAACCAACAGAATTCACTATTGATCTTTGAAGCAGTATATAGAGCAATTTCTTTCTGCAAGAGAAGGTCATAAAAGTATGAAAAACAGAAGAAATAATAACTGTAAACCTTACAGAATAAGCTATGGTTTACAAAATCAATAATTAGATAAAAAGTAACCAATATTGCTATGAAAAATGAAAGATTTAGATTATTTCATTCAATTTACATAGAAAGCACAAATTACAAAATTAAAAGTTTACAAATATGAGTTCATATCGCATTTGTATAACAAGTTATGTATACACATAAACAGTCATCACACATACAATAAAGATATATGTATGTGTATGTGCAGAAAACTTGGCGCTTCTATAGTGCCTATATATATGTCCAAATGTGGATAATAGTGGTTGGCTGGTGAGTGTCAACTAAGTATGGTAGAACATGTAAGATTCCACTTAATCAATAAAGACAAACCAGGTGAAAGCTAAGGCAGCCTGAGAGAGAGAAGAGAGAGAAAGAGTAGTGAAGAACCACCAATGAAGGTGTGGAGAAGAACCAGAACCTTTAGGCAGGAGAATATTGCTTAGAGATAAAGGAGATCGAGACCTAAATATATACAGTTTTAAAGTGGGGTTAGCCTTGTAAAGGCCAGCTGGAGGCATGTATCAGAAGCAAATGCCCGAGCCCATACAAGGTATAGATGGTTTCCTTTACTTAGCCTCACTACTTTAGTAACACAGCTTCAACTAGTGGTGGTCCCAGTGGAGTCAGCCTACAAAGAGAATGGGTGAACTCAAATTTGGGGCCATATGGAGCATATGGAGGATGCAATGTAGAAAAAGTAACAGCCAGAAAAAAATATGTATATATACAGGTTATACGTACATAATATGCCACATGCACCATGAGAGAGGTGACTTATCAAGTTACAAACTTACAATTGTTACTGCATGTTTGTTAAATCTATAAGAGGATCACTGGGATGAGTAAGAATTGACCAAAATGAATTGCGGATCAAAGGTTTCTCTGTAGATGTGGGTTCCATAAGGAAATAATCAGCCTATAGAGGAGCCTAAGGTAAATGATAACTTTTAAGCACTAAATACCATAACCATGTGATGTAGCATAGCAGGCAAAGTAGAAGAAAAGTAAGGCAAAGAGAAGAAGAAGAAGTATAGGGAAGGGGAGACGGGCAACCAATCCCAAACAACATATCAATTCTTCAATATTCAAGCCTAGCCACAGGGCTTACTCATAGGTATCCTAGGAAATCCCAATTAAAGTCACCAATAAAAAAAACACAACAACAATTAAATATTAATAAAACCTAATAAATAAAATTAGAAGATAATGCCAAATAAATTAATAAATCTCTAGTCTTCAATTTAACTTCATCCATGCCTCCACCTTTCCCATCACCATGATTGCAAGCACGCTAAGGCATATGCCAAGTTTTAGGAACTAAGTATCAGAGCCGATTGCAAGCACATGATAGAGATAGAAGAAAACTCCCATAACAATGCCTCATATGTCTTACTCTTTTAAATACAACAAGTCAAATATCAAATCGGACCTGATAGAAGGCCAGGCACTGAAGCACAAATTTTTCCATCGAGTCTAGTTCCAAATCCAGAGCAGCGTCATAATCCTTCACCTTTATCATAAAATCAAATTTCAGTAAATCAAAGCAAAGAAGAATTACACATGACACCCAGTATTTAAACAGGAAAACAAAGAAAAAGAATTCCCCAATACCGCTTCTCTATATTCTCCAATAGCATGGTGGCAAGAAGCTCTTAAATATAAACACTCAATATTTGAGTTCTCAAGGCTCAACCCAACTGATAAGTCCTTGATAGCATTTGCAAGTTTAAATGGGAATAGTTAACCACCAGGAAGAAAAAAGGCATCTGTTGAGAGAGAGAAAACCTAACAATAACAGAATCAAGCTGTTTTTTGAAACAGTAACTGTATCAAGTATACATGTAGAAAGCAAGTAAAAAAGCCAAGATGTAGCAAGCTTTTGTGCCTGGGGCTAGATATCGAACCAATGCAAGACCTTTCAGTCCTGGCACTAGAGACCTAGGAGGGTGGAAAAAATGGAATGGAAGGAGGACAATACTTCCCTAGTGAAGGAAACTGTTTTCTCCTTACATTTGGTTGAGTAGGAAGGAAAGGAGCAAAGTTGTTTGATTTTACCACTATCCCATCACATTTGAAGGCATGGTGTTGTTTGATAGGCAAAAGCATGTGGAAAAAAGGCTCTCCCATTTTGCTTCTTTTGGCAACTTTCCACAGGAAAAATATGGTGGGCTTGAAGGGAAGGCTATTCCCTCCTCTCTTCCTTTCACATCATCATTCCTTCCCACAAAAGGATATTGTATTATACTAAATAAGTAAACAAGGACTAGCCAAATGCAATTTCAGAAGGAGTATTAGAGTTAATAGGGCTATTTTAATGGTTTAATATACAATTTGGGTAAAAAAATAGATTAAATTAATTTTGAATTATAGAAAGTGAAAAAAAAGGACATCATTAGGCATGATAATACTTTGTTATTATAATTGTACGAAGGGGAAGACTGCAAGTAAAAGGCAGGGAAATTACATTTAATCAGTCTACATTCCTTAAGAAATAGCATTATTGTTTTACCAACTACTTCGAGGGCACCAAGGAAGCAATAGGTTAAAAACTTATATGTAGAACTTTAGTTGATTATATTATAATAGGCTATGCCATTATCATTGATATTGATTAACATTAATAGGAAATAACATGAAGTTATTATTGAGCAATGAGATTATTATTGTTGTCTGTTAATAGTAAAGAACTTAATGGAAAAATAAACAGGGACCAATGCTTGGTGCATGGTGAAAGATCAGGGCATGAAACTGTGGTTTCTAGTCTCAGCGCAACCACTTTGTATATATTACACTAAAAGTTGGGGTAATTCTATTCACACCGCACAAATTCTCATTATGTACCATTTTGTACCATTTAGATATCAACTTCAGAACAAAAATCCAATATTCTGACATCAACTTCTGAAAAAAAATGAATTGTTCGGATTCAAATCTCGTTCAATAGTTGATATCTGAACAACAGATTTTGTTCGGAAGTTGATGGCCGAATATTTTATCTTTGTTCGAAAATTGACATCCAAACGGCACAAATGGTGTGTATTGAGATAAGGTGTGATGGTGGGCGAATAGAATTACCTCTCATACCCAATCTACCACTCCTAGTACCCTCAATAACTGAGAACCAGCACTAAAAACGGAGTATGAGATAAAAGACATCAGAGAGAATTTTGGCATAATGCAAAAGCAGTATACAAATTTGCACAAAGGAATAATAAGAAAAAAAGCACCAAACAATGCTACTTATAAAATGAGTTTACCCGTGCTCAAATAAAATCACAAAGACTATTCACTAAGTGGTAAGTGGTTGCACTAAATTTTTTATCGGACATACCACAGAGAAAAAGAGGGAAAAAAATAAGAAGTCGGGGGACAGTTTACCTGTGCTCTCCCATTCCATGTAGAAGTAGTCCACGCAAGTAATATGATTTGGCATACCTGTTAACAAGTATCTCAAACGTATGCGTCAAGAGAACAAAAATCATATTGGGAATCAAACACCACAAAATTAGTGTAACTAAAAGATGGAAACAATGTGGATCCACAACATCAGAGTTCTATTTCCAAGAGTGAAATGTGCAAGCCAAACAATGCTGTCATGGACATGAGAGAAGATTCACTCTGATGGAGAGAAGCCTCTCAGATCCATTGCGTTGCCACTTTAAGAGCTAAAATGGGTTTATCAGAAACTCCAAGAGATGTCAAAGAACAGAGTGGGAGCAGCAAAAGATATGGAGGTATGTTTTTTGGATGGATGTTCATGTTGCAAGTGGATATGGAGGAATATTTAAGGATATCCAATTAAAGGGTGTTATGAGAAATGGAGTGGATGTTCGAGGCCACCACCGAGTTTTTGTGCTCCTTTATAGGGTGGCACTTTCTCAAGATGGAGAGGAGGCGATACTAGAAGGCTTCCGTGGAAGGGCATTTGAAAATTAGAGGTACCAAATGAAGTGTCTTTTTCCAGTTGGACAGCTGCCCTTCATTCCGTTCTGAACATAAACAGCTTGGGCAAAGGGGCTTTATGCTTCCTAATTGGTGTTGAATGTGTCGTAAGGCCGAGGAGTCGGTTGATCAATTATTGCTACATTATGATGTGGCAAGAGATTTGTGGAGTAGGCTCTATACTATTTTTGGTTTACAATGGGTGAATCCAGTTTTTGTTTGCAAGTTGTATGAGTTAGGCAGAGAATTCAATTCAAAGACAGAGCAGAAGGCATGGTGGTGGCTATGTGCCTACTGTGGAGTGTGTGGAGGGATATGAATCAATGGACTTTTGAGAAAGTAAAAATAATGGTACATAGATTGAAGATGACTTTGCTTTGTTGTTGGCATCTTGACTTAAAACAAAATATTTTTGAATCTTTATTTTCATTTCTAGATTTCATAGGAGAGCTTTATTTTAGAAAAGAACTTTTGTTTTAGCTTGTATGCATCTATTGTAATAAAGGTTGCACCCCTCAGCTTGTTTTGCAGACCTACTTTACCTGTCGAAAGAACAAAGAAAATACCTTCCATCAATTTGCAGAACTTGATTAATGCATTCGACAGCCTGTTCTGAATTTGCCAAATCATGATATAACTGTCAACAAACCAAACATTTACCACAACAACAATTGCCAAGTTACTGGACACATGAAAATAATGCACATGTTTCTAATGAAATTCATATACATCGGCACAAAAAAATTTAAAGCGCACAGAATTTCATAATTAGGTACAATCGAACTGTTTCAACATTTATATTTATGAAGACATTAACAACATTTTTTCAGAATCCAAAGGAGTGAAGCCTACCAAGCCCATAATAGAAATGCCCGTGACTATCAACATCACCCATACTCAAATATAAGACATAACATAACATGTAGGTGATGCTAACTAATTACAAAGAGTCTGTTTGATATTTGATATCTCTCTTAGCTGTTAACAACTAAAAACTTTTAGTGGTGTCTCTAATAAAAGTGTGTGATAGACACAATTAGTTACCACCCAAGAAGCACGATGCTTACAGTTCTATGGAGGAGGCATGTGGTGTCGGACACCGAAACTCTATGGACACTCCTAAAAGTGTGACCAACGCTTTTTCAACGTGTCTTAATTAAAATTTCAAATTCATAATATCAAACACTTCACTGACACATTTTGAACATTCTGAACACGACCTATGTGATGAATCTCCTTATAGTAACAATGTTTTGCATTCCTCGGAATGCGACTTGTGCACTTTAAATATGCTTTGGGACATGTATAAAATGAATACATCATGCGTATTTTAATGTTCTACATTTTTTTTCATTATTTAAAACATTCATATATTTCACTTTTAATAAATTTATTAAAATATAATTTTTTAATGTGTCCCAGGCATATCATATCCTACATTGTTTTTAAATGCCGGTGTGTCTGCCGTGTTTCATGTTCATGTCGTGTTGCGTGTCCTTGTCTGTGATACTTAAGTTACCACTTGGAAAACAATATATTTCAGCCATAAAAATATGACTTCTTTAGTGAAACTGAACAAGCTTGGTGAAAGGTAGATTCAAAATGAAACAAAAACACCATTCTGCAGTCCAAATTTTCAGTCATCACAAAAATCTTACAGCAGCGCTAATTCATCACTAAAATTTTAAACGCCAAATTTGGTTTATCAAACAAGCCCCAAGTTTTCTAGCATAGCCCAATATCTTCACACCAGAAGAATCCCAACTGTTAATATCATGGCTCAAGTGTCCAATGACTTAGATGCATATAGATCATCTAAGAGTATTAAAGTAGATAATTAGCTGCACTACTAACCTGATGTAGTCACCTGCAAGGTGACATCAATAGGATATTAATTTTTATTTTTATTGCCAGACCAAAAATGTATCTAAGAAAAAATCAATAAAACCACTAGTCCACCAGACCACAGTATAGCACAGAAAATACTGACTCAACAAGGTATTGCATGTACAATAAAGCTACATATTATGAACCATTAGTTTTCCCTAAATTTTATTTCATCAGGAGTTAGCACTAAAAGGCCAATGGCAAGTTGTACGAGACAGCCACAAGGAGGAAAACTCATGTTGAGTTGGGCTTATGGCTTGTTGATTTGAGTTGGTCAATTAGCACCAGAATAAGTGTATTAACCACTTCTCTTTTTTTACATTATACTACACTGCGAGATGCACTTGGCTTTACCAACTTGAACATTGCATGTGGTGCTTAAAGGTGAATAACACTGAGTATTTATTGTGAATACCTGTGTTAAATGAGCCCATGCCTCAAGGAAATTTGGATCAAGTTGAATTGATTTCTTATGTGCCTCTTCAGCTCTTCTATATTCACCAATTGAAGATAATGCCAAGCCCTGCAAAAATCAAAATTTGCTCCTTCAATATACTAAACATAATTTTTGACACGTGAAAGTGCATGAACTTTCTCATGCTAATTGTACTAGACCCTAGATCAGCAAAAATATTGGAATCACAAACTCACCAAATATGTGTAAGCGGATTTGTTATCCTTATCAAGCTTTATGGATGCAGATAGGTCTTCAATAGCAGCATGAAAATCCTTAAACTTGAAATTAACAATCCCTGCATTAATTCTAATGCTAACATTACTAGTACGCCATACTTCTTGTGTGTTATGCATAAGAATTGTCATCCTTTTGCTGTTACGTGATATTTATAATTAGTAACTACATATGTATAAAACTAAATGGTGACATTCAGCCGTTCTGTTATTGATGATTTCAAGGTGACAATACAACAGTGTCAGAAGACTCTGAACCATAAAACCATCTACCAAATTTTACACATAGATATGAAAAATATTTTTCTTTTTATATTTCACCCAAATCGATCAATCTTTCATTCTTATTAACTCATGCTTCAGATTAACACTCTTACCTGCATCTGTATCTACTCATACCTGAAAAACTGAAGGAAGATGCATACAATCATAAATAGAAAACAAGAATTTCCAATCCAGTCCTCATGTTCGAACAAAGGGAATTCACATATTACTCATACATACCACCAGAAAGGAAAAGTTTTCAAAAAATATGGAAGAGCTGAGTTTAAGCAAGTCATTACCCCTTTCATGCAATACATCTTCCGAGTTTGGCTCGAATTCTAACGCCTTGGTCAAGTCTGCAATGGCCTGATACCAAGAGGTAATCAAACATGACATAAATGTGTGTACGAATTATATGTTAGAATACGTACTGAAAATGTCAACCACTTGCATTATTAATAAAGACCTGGTCAATGCAGTCAAAAACAAATTAAACATGGCATACAATGAATTGTAACGCCTTGGTCAAGTCTGAAATGGCCTGATACTAAGAGGTAATTAGACATGACATACATGTGTGTACGAATTATATGTTAGAATAAATACTGAAAATGTCAATCACTTGCATTATCAATAAAGACCTGGTCAATGCAGTCAAAAACGAATTAAAATTTCAAAAACTTTCAATCATTTCACTTCTGTTTCTACAGGCTAGATTTCCATATTTAGTATGTCATAAATTCACAAGATTAGGAATAACAGTTTTCCTAGCTCATGTAGAGGGACTTCTTGAAGACCATTCCATGGGTGGAACAAGTTGATTTAGAGGAGGATTGTCTAGTCTAATTGGAAGGATCAAGGATAAAACAGAGGACCTTGAAAATACAATCATCTTTTAAAAGTTTGTGATTCTTTAGACCTGGAATTCATTGGAAGGCTAGAGAAGCCAATAAAAGAGCAGAAGACTTAATCAAAAGAGGGATACAAACACTACAGCCTCCATCCTTACATTGTCATATAGGAGGGATTTTTGTGGTTGACTTAGTTCCCTTTCCTTCTATGTATATTCACTCGTCTTTCTAAAGGATTCAGAATTCAGAACAAATAAAGAATGTAATCATTTTATCTTTTCCTGTTCTAATGACATATGCAAAGAAAACGGTCAAATTTCAGGGCAAGTATTAGTGTACAGAGGGAATAGGCAAAAAGCTGACCATTCCAAATGCCCTCTCGATCAGCACTACCAGCACCAATGCCGCTGGAACTGAAAATCAAATCTCCAAACATGCCGTAGAAGGTTATTTTTAATATATATAGATTCATTATATTGTTTCTATATCTCCTGGTATATTTACTTGTTCTATTCAATTCAGGATTCCTCATCCTTCATTTGTACCTTTTTTTTATCTTAATAATTTTTTTCTTTAATAGAAAAAAGAAAACAAAATGATCATTGGGCTCAAGATCACCATAAACTACTCTTAGCTCATCCTTATTTGCCAATCTGATTTGCTTAGTTTCGGTTCATAAAGAAGCACCCATAAAGAAAAGTCCTGCCATCACAAAATGACTCCGTCTAATTACTTAAACCTCTGTTTGAAATCTTAAAATATGTGAAAAAGATAAACAAGCTTCATGAGCTCACCCTTAAATGTTCATCTGATTTGCATTAGTATTGGAGCATTTAGTAGCACCCATAAAAAAAAGTTTTGACATCACAAAATGACTTCAAAACCACCAGGACAGAAGAACATGAAAAGAGAAATTCTGTTTGCACACCAAGCATCATCTCAATATACACCATTCTCTCAGTTCACAACACTAAATTTAGATTCTTCGATTTTTTTTCTCAATGCACATCATCTATATTCAAGTAATACCAAAATGCCCTCTTCTCTTCCAACCTCAAACCCTAACCCTAACCTAGACACCACCCATCACCGCCATCCTCCCCCTCACTAGCCCTGTCGCAACCCCCTCCCCACCCCCATCTCTCTCTCTCTCTCTCTCTCTCTCTCTCTCTCTCATGCGTGAGCTGCAGAGGTTGTGGGTCACAGAGGGTAAGCAGCTGCACGGGTTAAGCATCACTGCAGATGGTTGGTCGCAAAGAGATAAGAACTGCAATGGTGGTAGTTGTGTAGTGGTGGGTCACCGAGGAAGGGAGTTTGTGATGATGGTGGTTGGGGGTTGGTAAGGCAGTGACAAGGTTGGGAAAGGGGTGATGCTGGGGCGATGGATCTAGGAAGACGGTGGCAGTGAGGCTGAGAAGGGGGTGGCAGTTCATTGCGGGGGTGGTGATTGGTGGTGTGTAATGGTGTGTATTGGGAGATTAGACTTTAGGGATTTCCCAAAAAGGTAATTTAGTTGAGGGATATAATGGTAATTCAAAAAAATATGGCATGGTGTGAATTGAGAGAATGATGGTGTGTAAATAGAATTACCCACATGAAAATATCCTAGTCACAACTGTCGCATTACAATAATTGCCCCAAAATATAGAATTTGTCAGTCACGGTATAGCTCAAGGCACAAAATATCACCATACTTGCTACCAACATTTGATATCAAAAAAAGGAATTCACTTTCTCCCCACATCTCAAAACATCAAGGACTGCTTAAAGTGGAGGCATAAGGAGATGTGATAGTTTTCTCCACACAAGCTAGCCAATCAAAAAACTCCCAAGCAATGCAGAAAAAAATGGATTTATACTTCCTACAGGTTCAGACAAAGAACCTATATCTGAAGTCAAAAGAATTAATATTAACCAACCAACCAATGAGTCAAATAGCAAGCTACCTCGTGCACACAAAAACCAATATATATTCATTCTTGCCCCTTGTCCTTGTATATAACCCAGCTATTAATAGTCTTTATATACAACCCCACAGCGCTATTAATAGTTCCAAAGGAATAAAGAAATGAACTGGGAAGTTTGCAGAGAGACATAAGTTGAAATCCAGAGAAAGAAAAAGAGAGTTTCACATATGTAAGACAAGACAAAGACCTATAAAAAATAAGAAAAAGAGAACCACATGGAAATAACTATCATTGCTTTTCATGAAATGTGATCTCATGCCGCATGTTCTCGCTAGATGTGCACTTCATACATAACAACAACGCTTCATCTAGAAATGCTCTAAAGAAGGGTGTCTCCAAATCTTGGTTATACAGGACTTATTGGAAGTTGGGTATGATAATTTTCTGGTTCCCTTAAAAGTTGAGGGGGAGTTTTGTGATGGATAGTTCTTTTCCGCATTCTAGATGATATCTGAACGCATCTTGATTTTCTCTCTCAAACAAGGGTGTTACTTTATACTGAAAAACATGTGTTTCTACCACTTTTAACATGATATAAAAGAAAGATTATAGCCAATATTAAGATACAAGTTCTTTCAAATTGGAAAAGAAAAAAAACAAAGATAAAAAGTTGGCATTGTATCTCAATTCCCAGGAAAGGCAATACCCAAAATAAAATCTGGCAAAGGCAGTCTCTCGCAAGCAGCTTTTTTGAATATGCATAAATGTTCAAATGCCTAGCACCGGAAAATTACCTAGGTGACTAGGCTTGCTAGAGAAAGACTCAACTGAAAAGACCAAGCCAGCTATGTTGCAAAATTACTTCAAGGAGAGATTTTGAGCATCCGCTGAAGTATTAGACTCCATCCAGTTGACAGTTTAGTAGTCAAAGCACAAAAGTTCATGAAAGTTAACAGACTAAAACTGAAACGTACATGAATACAAGATTCTGCAATTAGATTTCATGCGGAGCTTCAATTGTTTTGAAATTAGAATTGATCCAGGAACTTCCTGGAGATGCACACGGTTTTGTGCACGATATAAGAAATGTCAAGGACAAATTACTATTTACCACAATTGTTAACTCATTGTGGCAATAGACACTAAGAATTAAGGAATAAGATTAGATTTTCTCACCTGGTCAGATTCCCCTAAGGCAGCTCGGGCCTGCCCTCTTCGTTTCCATGCCTCAACAGCTGATGGATTTGATTGAATAGCCTAATATATAAATAACGAAACCAATATTTATTATGATAATATAAAGACAGAAGCCATTTGCATTATGAACATAGTATTTAGCATGCACATTAATTTTGGAGCTTAAAATACCCTTGTGAAATCAGCAATAGCAGCATCAAGTTCTCTTTGGAATGCATATGCCGTTCCTCTTCCTATTAGTGCTTCAGGATAAGTAGGATCCTCGTTTAGTATCTGTGTATATAATATTGGAAAAGATAAAATTCTATGAAACCCAAAGATTAATGATATTACTGTTGATTATCTCCCCCTCAAAAAATAATATTAATAACAGTCCCCAACCAAAAAAAAAAGAAGAGAGAACAGAGAAATAAAAAAGAAGAATGAATAAAACAACCACGAAAATATTTATCAATGATTAATGGTATTAATTATAGCTGATTATCGCCCTCTCAAGAATAAATAAAGAGTCCCCCCAACCAAAAACATGAAAACTGAAGGGAAAAAAAAATGAAGAAGAAGAAGAGATAAAACAACCACAAAAATATATCTCAAACACATAGAGACCATGAGGATAACAGTTTAGGCCAAAAGAAGTATAACCTGGTCAAAGATGGAGATGGCACGATCATATTTCCCTTCATTTACCTGCAAATGAACTGGATTATATTACCAAAGAGTGTAATTGCTTCAAACATGCATAGCATAATATCATAGAAACTTCAATTGCTATATAAAAATGATGGCACAAGAAACAAATGTCATTCTTTCAAACAAAGTGAAAAGAAAATTCCATTTCTTTATCAGATTTTCACAGGGAAAAAAAAATGTGCTCTAGACAATAGTGAAAATAATTAATTACAGCAATGATGTTTAAATCAGGAAATATCTGATTGTCATCACCGAGCATTTTCCAAATACTAGCAATGAATCACATTTAACTGGTAAGTGTGATCATGAAATTGATAAATCTTCAAAATCTTATCACTTCTCAATCCCAGTAATATAAAAACATCACAATGCCTACAACCCCGGCATGCAATCTTGCAGTTAATACCCTTTTCTGACAATACAATTAATTGAAAAAGCCTTCGGCCCCAGGCAGGCTACATGATATTATATAGCTTTTTTTTCCTTTTATGTCACAAACCAGAGGGTCATTGTTGTAAACTTAGTCCTGACCAAGCAAGGCAAATCTGAATTCGGATGAAGAAGCAAGGCCTCTTTTAGATTGACCGTTGGCAGATTGAGATTAAAAGCCAATAGCAACAAAGTGTTTTCACTACTTGTAGTAGATCCATCTAGTCAAAGATGCTTATTTCTTTCTGTTCAGTCTCCTTTACTTCGCTTGTGATGAAGTTTGGCTTGTCCCTTTTTTTTAGACACTCTGTTCATTCTTTTTCATTTATAAGGTGATCTTCAATGCCCCTGTCCCAAGCGCTAAAAGCACATTGAGTATCCTTTTCATGCTTTTATTATCGCAAGTTCAGTTTAGAGTTTTTTTTTTTTTTGGTTAGGTTGGAGTGTTGACAATTATTTTTCAAAAGAATTATGTTCAGTCATATTGGACAAATAGGGCAGATGAGCTATATTGGTCTGTGGGTGTAAAATGTTTATAAATAATTAGGTTAATTTGTCAACGCAAAGGACAAAGGTCCACAATATAATACCATTGCAAGTTTCAAACCTGGCAAAGCAAACCCATTCCACAATCCTCATAAATCCCCCATCTTAATGTTCTCATCATTTTCATTTAATTTATTTAACGTATAACAATAATTCAGCCCATAATGAACTTTCATTAGTTCCTTCTAATTTTACTCAACCAACAAAATATTTGGTAGATACAAATCAGAATTGTGCTTTTAGTTGATTTGGACACCCACATGCACACATTTACACAGGAGAAGAAGAAGAGGGAGAAGAATGGTGAAGACAGGCTCTGAAAGGGGCTTTTCAATTTATGTGCCAGGAACATGGTGTGGCAGGATATTGCAAACTGTAACCACCATAATGTGATGGTAGTGTGCCAAATCAACAACTACATGAAATATTGAACGATATAGCAGTTGCGCCAAGGCCCTTGTATTACATAGAGGCTTTTGTGCACCATAGAATTCATGATTTAAAGCCTAGATCGCAAACTAGAAAGCTTTGAGCAATTTAAAACTATTCTTAAGATGTAAAATTGAGGCTTCAATATCAATTCTGGAATAACAGTCAACACCAATTAAAGCTTGTACACTTGATACGCATGCAAATGATAAACCACACCCTAAGACAAAAGATTTAGAATCTGTAAACAAAAAATGCTGGCTGTTTACCTCGAAAGTAACAGGTTGCAGTACATAGATGATATTAGGTGGTCAATGTTTCCTTGAGAGGTCTTAAATACTCGATAAGGAATTATATCACATGACATCTCACATGGTATTGACCATGAGACATCCTGACTTTAAGGAACAAGTGAAACTCATATTCTCAATAAGGAATTATACCAAAATTACATAGCCACATAGATATCTAAAATGAGACCTCCTGATTTAGAGGACAAATGAAACCCATATTTGTCCCGCAAATAGCAACAGAATAATTTTAGAGCTTCAATCATCAATGTAACTGCTCTTTAACCTGGAAGATGGTACAGTAGGATCGAGATGGATCAAGAGTTTAGAATTTGGTTACTTCATAAAAATTACAGGTACCATCAATTGGGCTCATAGCGGCCAATATTATTCATAAACATTATAAGTACTCAACAAGAGATTACACCACCATGACACAGCCCCGTAAGTATTTAAGTTGAGATTCCAATTTTAGTGGGTACATGAAAACTATATTTACCAATGTATTAATTAATTCCATAATTATTGTAAAGTCTCTCCATATGAATTTATCTCATGCTAAAATTGTTTGGGAGGTTAAGTTCTTCAATGGCCATCTTTTTTTCGAACAGCTTTACCTTGAATTAAATGGTAAGGTATGTAAGTTGGCATCTAGCATTTTAGAAGACGTGAGTAGACATGTCAAACAGTTATTATTTTATGTTTCAAACTTTGAAATATCATAACATTCATTCTACCATCCGTTTTTTATCAAATTGATTTTTTTGGAACCTATTTGTTGAGATTATCAAACAAGATTGATATTGAATATGAAATTGTGTTTAAGAAATAAGCCAAGAAATTTTCAATTTTTGAAACTTTAAAATTTTATGAAATTATGTTTAAAACAAGTAAACTGAAAATTTTTAGGATGGAGGCCATTACATGATTTACACACCATCTGACCCACTTCTTTTTGTTGCTGTGAAGGTAAACAACTAGCTTTCCTCTGCACAAGGAAACTAGTGTTGCTGCTTTTGAAAAGCAACTGCACTTTGCTTTTCTTATTAGTTCTATTGTACAAAGGCCTTGTGAACTGTAAGAAAAATTGATGTATATTATTGATTGATATATTGATTGATTTATTGATACATTACAAGATTGATTTTATTCTGTATATTACAATTCCTATATATAGAGGAGAAGATGGTAGTGGAGTGTGTGATAGTGGAGGTGGTAGGTGTGGAGAAAGATAGTGGAGGTAGTAGGTGAGTGGTAAATTCTAACATTTACCAATGTATTAATTAATTCCATAATTATTGTAAAGTCTCTCCATATGAATTTATCTCATGCTAAAATTGTTTGGGAGGTTAAGTCCTTCAATGGCCATCTTTTTTTCGAACAGCTTTACCTTGAATTAAATGATAAGGTATGTGAGTTGGCATCTAGCATTTTAGAAGACGTGAGTAGAATGTCAAACAGTTTATTATTTTATGTTTCAAACTTTGAAATATCATAACGTTCATTCTACCATCCGTTTTTGATCAAATTGATTTTTTTGGAACCTATTTGTTGAGATTATCAAACAAGATTGATATTGAACATGAAATTATGTTTAAGAAATAAGCCAAGAAATTTTCAATTTTTGAAACTTTAAAATTTTATGAAATTATGTTTAAAACAAGTAAACTGAAAATTTTTATTATTTGAAACTCTGTAATTTTTTAAAATTGTGAATTTTTTTCAAATTTGGAAATTTTCTCAAACCTATGAAATTTCTCAGTTTCAAATCAAGAAAATTCTCAATTTCAAAACTGTGAAATTTTATAATTGTAAAATTTTTCAGATTTAACTCACAATTGTTGTCGCTAAAAGTTTATAGTTTAATTTGAAAAAACTAAAAATTTAATGTTTAATTTGTTATTAGGCGAAAACTTTTTAAAATTTTCCCCAATAAAAAATGTTGATGTCCGTTAGAAGCTACTACTAGACAAGCCTGATCAGTTTGGGTTCTCTATTTCAATTCAATCTCAAGAAGCCTCCGTTCATCGACCCCATGGACACTGCAAAGTCGAAGCAATGAAGCAATTCATTGACCACGGCAAGTGTGATCCCACAATCCACAGTGATCCTTCTCTCTCATTCTTCAGGGACTATCTCAAAAGGTAACATATATATCCACATAGGTATGTAGATATATCCATACTTGTATGTGTTTATATATGATGTATATAAACATCCAATTCGTCGTCCAAGGCAAGGTCTCCTAAAATGACCCCAAAAACCAGAAACAATGAAGGCTGGAATGGCAAGATGAACAAACTTAGCGACAATCGAAGTCGAAGACATTGGTGGAAGGGAGACTTGGGTGGAGAGGTGTAGAGAGAGTAAAATGGATTGAGCTAAGATGCCTACCATGACTTTTCCGCCTTTGGTCTTTCCGCGATATAATGATTGGGTGTTTTAGTCATATGACTGGGTGTGGGACTTGACGTAATGTTATATAAGTTCATTATGTGAGACCTATATCCATAATCCCCATTATTAATCAATTATTAAACTGAATGTATGGGGACTTGTCCCCATACTATTGTGTCATCCCCATCATTAAGTGGCACAAACAGGATCATACATTGATTTACAAGGCTGTATGAGAAGCTACCACGGCCAATTTCATATGTGAACTCCTAAGTGAAGTTTCAATATCAATATCCTCAACATACAAATACCGAACAGCAAAACCTTGCTAATCGCTATCCTTAAATCCAAAAATATAAACCATATATAGCAAGCAACATTATTTCAGGTACCAATATACCAAGGAAAGAAGTAGAAACATACCTGTGCAATTCCCCTTGATAATCGAAAATCAACACTTATCGACTTGGTCTTTGAAATCCTAGTAACGCAGAACTTTTTATTCTTCTTGGCTTCACCACTTGATTCATTGCTTACATCAGATTGGTCACTTAACTTGCTGCATATCTCAGATACATTACTCAATTCTCTGCAAATCACAGATGGTTTATTGCATGTATCACTTAATTCACGACTTAATTCAGACTCATCACCAGATTTGTTGAGAATGTCATTTGTTCCATTTGATTGGCTACTATAGGTTCCATTTGGTTGGCCAAAAGAGGTTCCATTTGATTGACCATTATAGGTTCCATTTGGTTGGCCATTATAGGATCCATTTGGTTGGCCATCAAACCTTCTGTTCATCTTGACTTTATCACTTGATTCATTGTGTATGCCAAATGTATCATTTGATTCACTGGGGAACTCAGATGTATCACTCAACTCGCTGCACAGTTCAGATGCACCACTTAACTTATTGTGATTATTACAGGTTTCATTTGATTTTCTTGAAATAACAGGCCCAGCTTCAGATGCAGTCCCAGATGACTCCATATCATGGTTCTCACAAGAAATACTTCTATTTTGTTTTGCAACTGTCAGAAGCTCCTCCAGTTCCAGCAATTGCTTCAAATCAGCAGACTGACAACGAGCATATTCATAGCCTTGCTCCCAAACCAAGAGAGCATCCTCTTTCCTTCCCAGAGCAGAAAATGCATGGCCTAGATGACAAACACTACAAGATTAAGCTCATGAAATAATGTGGGATCGTTAAATGATAAATCAAATGGAAATAGGTACAAACTTTCATTACAAAAAAAATGCAAAGAACCAATCAAAAGAACAATGAAAACATATTTTGAAATTGACTGTCACAGTAAGATTCTTCATCAGTTCCACAGACCAACCACAGGTATGGCTCTCATCCTATAGAGGTTGGCAGGTTACAATTTTCTGGTCTAAGCACACAATGTCCATGCACTGTAAGCCATACCTTTATTCACTTCATTAGTGATAGCTACACAGCTTTGCAAGCCTCCAAAAATTAAAGTTTCAAATCACAAAAAGTTACCCATTAGATGCATTCTAAATTCATTTATTCTTGAAAATCTATACCATAAGATTATATTTAGATTGATGAATTTGAAATGAACATATTAGGATATGAACAAACTGTAGATTGAAGTTGGATTTAACAAGATATCAAAGGATTGGGGTATTATATTTCTGGTGGATTTGAAAAATAAGGTGAAGGGGGGTAATTTGAAATCCACCTTACGAATTATAGTTGTAAAAGCCTCCAAAAATTAAAGTTTCAAATCACAAAAAGTTACCCATTAGATGCATTCTAAATTCAATTATTCTTGAAAATCTATACCATAAGATTATATTTAGATTGATGAATTTGAAATGAACATATTAGGATTTGAACATACTGTAGATTGAAGTTGGATTTAACAAGTGCTGGAAATTTGTGTTAATGTATATAATATGATAGTGGTGTTGGTGGTAGATAGTGGCATGTATAGAATATGATAGTGGTGTTGGTGGTAGATAGTGGCATGTATAGAATATGATAGTGGTGTTGGTGATAGATAGTGGCATGTATAGAATATGATAGTGGTGTTGGTGGTAGATAGTGGCATGTATATAATATGATAGTGGTAGATAGTGGTAATATATAATATGTAAGTGGCATATAATGGGTTATAATGATGTTTGTAATATCTCCTATATAAGGAGTGTCATTTGGTCTTGTAAGATAAGAAGTTTTGAATATAACAGAAATATATTCCTTCTTCCTCATATTTTCGGAGTTTTTCTTCCTCATATTTTCTAAGTACAAGATATCAAAGGATTGGGGCATTATATTTCTGGGGATTTAAAAAATAAGGTGCAGGGGGTAATTTGAAATCCACCTTATGAATTATAGTTGTAAAATCTAGTTGGACATGTCTCTCCTCTATCTACTTTCCCTTGCCTCTACCAATCAACCTAAATTGTTTTTTTCATAAGTAAATGTATAGAGTCAAAAGGGGTTCAACCTTGTATACACAACATATACCAAAGGCAAAGAAAAAGAAAACCAGCATAATGCCCTTCAGAGCATAAATCAAACTCTCCTTCCCATGGGAGAAAGCCAAAATTAATATATCATGAACATTCAAGGAATTGCAAATAATATGTGGAGCTTTATATAAAAAAGAAAGAAAGAAAAATCAATCCCTCTGTTGGTGACACCCTCCCTCCACCGGTGCTCTTTTCCCTCAACAAGATCTACAGTTTCTCTCCTCTCCCTCTAGATGCACCAAATAAGACAGAACGGAACAATATCCCAAGCCCTCCTATTATACCTCCCCTGGGACACCTTATTTTCTAACAAGCAAAAAGGTATAACAAATACTATAAAAACTGTGAAGAACAAACTCCACACCACCATGGCCACTGTACAATGCAACAAAATATGATTCACTAACTCCCTTGCACATTTAAACAAGCAACACCAATTGATCAATCATAAAATTACCCCTCTTCCAATTATCAATAGTCAAAACATAGCCTCCCTCCTCACCGCTGATAATAAATAAATAAAATAAACTAACTACAGGCTCTTAAACTAATTACTAGATTCCTAAAAAAATGGTTTCTCACCACTCTTTGAGCTTAACTATAATACAATACTGAAAGTAGTACTTTTTTGTCAACTCATCCTGGCCATATCGTGGGCATAGGTTTTCTGTAGAAATTCTGATGGATTAAGTAATGGGCAAACTTCACTTTACCCCTTGTGATTTGGGCCATGCGTGGTTTACCCTAACGCTTAGAAATGACTTCATAACTCCCACATGGTTTGTAGACTGAAGTACACTGTTAAACATTCCGTCCAACTTAATAGTAAGTGTGAAACACGTTAAAGGGTTATATGCTTCTTTTTCAAATTTCAGTGGGTATATCACACATGAAATAAAGCACAAGGAGTTAAAAGTACACTTTGTCTTTCAAACAAATGACAAAAATACAGGGGTTATGTGGTCATTTGCAAACCTTGGGTAAACCACACATGGCCCAAAGCACAGGGGGCACAATAGCAAACTGCTATGCAAATATAAGTCTCCATTTAGAACTTCCATGCACAGTTTCAGATTTTGTTTCTCATCCAATTTCTGGCAATCCTAAATTTCATATCATGTAATTCAGTTCACAGCAAAAGATACGCAAAAATTGAAGATCAGAAAAACCTTTGAGAATGTAAGCTTGAAGAAGCGTAGGGTCAAGCTGAAGGGCCTTATCACAGTCCTTGATCACATGTTTGTGAAGCTCCAATTGACTATAACAAAAGGCTCGATTACTGAAACTCACAACAACAAAACAGTTTCAGATCAATCAGTCAACCAATTCATCATCAAACAAATACAGATTCGAAACATACAATTCGACAT
This sequence comes from Camellia sinensis, assembly GCF_004153795.1. Taxonomy (NCBI): domain Eukaryota; kingdom Viridiplantae; phylum Streptophyta; class Magnoliopsida; order Ericales; family Theaceae; genus Camellia; species Camellia sinensis. The sequence continues at coordinate 315,122 of NW_021031295.1, read as the reverse complement.
AAAAGACAGAGAGAAATGAAAATTGAATTAAGAAATTTGTGTACGAACCAGATGTCTTGGATGGAAAAGGACTGGGAGAGGAGAGAATCGAGAACGCGAATGGCCTTGGACCAGTCTCGAGAGCTGCAGAGCTTCGCGAGCTCGACTCTCTCCGAGATTGCTGGCGACGCCATGAGAGACAGAGAGAGAACGGATCGGAAGCACTTCTATCTTCTTCTTTCCCCTTTGTGGGGATTTTAGAGAGAGAGAGAGGCAGAAATGATAATAAAAAAAATAAATATAAAATAAAAAGTCGCCCAGAGAGAGAAAACGGGAGAGAAGGGTAGAAAAGTTAATACGAGTTGAAAGTTTAGAAACAGAGAGGAAAGAGAGACAGACAGAAGCGCCGTTGGAAAATAATCGATTTACTTCGGGGTTCGGATTTGGATGGTTTGCAGATTAGTTTGAATTCACTCGCATTTATGTGATTTGGAAAAAAGACAATCCGTCATCACTCGCATTGTGGTTTACCATTTGTGTAGATAGGGTTTGTGAATGTGCGGACAGTTTGCCGATTAGACTTTTTTCTTTAAAAATTTATTTTTTAGTCTTACTTTTTTCTCATTTTGTAAATATTTATTTTGGGTCATTTTTTTTTCATTTTCTAAAATGCTCTAACATTAATAATTAATGAATTAAAACTTATAAGATTAAAATACAATAAAATCAATTTGTAACACAAACAAATCATTCAAAATCTTAAATCAAATCATAAACTAACACAAGCATATATTTCAAAATCCTAAACTATAACTTCATATTCATTAAGGAATATAAAATTCCAAATCACACTTCATTCGGGACAAGTTCAGTTATGTAACAATAATAATATGATCAGTATTTATTTAGTTTCAGTTAATATAATACTATTAACAAATGTAATGCTAGAATAAGTTCAAAAAATAAAGGGTGTTTTGTTTTGGACAAAAATGTCTAGATGAGATATAGAAATGAAATAAATAGTTAAGATAAAAATAAATAAATAAAGTGCGGTGCGGGTTAAACCCGCAACCCGCAAAGATGTCATATTTTAAACTGCATCCGCCCGCATTGTATTTACAAAACCGCCCATTTATATACAGATTGGACAGGTTGGGCGATTTTTACGAATCGGATAAACCGTTGCCCAACCCTGAATTTACTGGTGAGGATCTCTTTCTCTTATTATACTATTTTTATTTTTTTAATGTTTTATATAATTACAGTATTTCATGATAATATATTATTTTATTTTCAATAAAAGTTTGCTTAATATATGGACTACCTGCATAGTTCTTTGTTTTTGCTTTTCACCTGTTTCTAACTGAGTCCAGATCGTCGGTCGCCTTTTCCTGTGGCGCGTCCTGCGGCACCCCCAAAACGACGTCGTTTTGGGGGAAATTTCAATTAAAAAAAAAAAGAGAGATTGAACAGAGGCAACCAGAGACAGTGAAGAAGGAGGAAGAAGGAGGAAGCTCAGTCCGAACAAGGCATCATTGAGTTCCAAACCGAGATTCAGATGCTATCGAAGGTCAGGCATCGCCATTTGGTGTCGTTGATTGGTTATTGTGATGAGAACTCAGAAATGATCTTGGTTTATGAATGGATATATATATATATATATATAAATCAGCGAACCAACACACAGAATCAGCGAAGAGAATGAAGAAGAAGAAGAGGAGAGAGAAATTGGGGAGAGTGAATGAACAATAATTGAGAGTTCTACGATACGAATAAATTGTCTGTCATTTGATTATCATAACGCTTACAATACATCCAAAACCTATTTATAAAATTGAAGCAGTGAAAAGCCTCAAAACAACGAAATCCAAACAGAAGTAAACACAGAAATCCCAATATTAAAGAAAAAGTTGAAACCAACCCAATTTGTGTAACTCAATCGGCAATCATGATGCAGATTAAACGGAATTGAAAAACCAGAAACACAAAAAGAGGGGAAAAGATCACTTGCGAAAAATCATTATTATTATTGTTGGATCATGGAAATCGAATCACAGAACTCTTAATTATTGTTGCTCTTCCTTTTTTTTTTTTTTTTTGTGAATAAATTAAAGAAAGAAAGAAAGAATGTTCCAGTAATTAAAGGGCCTGAAAAATCAGCAGAATCGGATCAGATTCATGCGAGTATAACTGGATAGATTTTGGTGTCGCAAGTTTTTTGTATGTATAATCTGTTTCATCAGATTAACATAGAAAGGATATATATATATATATACTAGCGGCCGGGCACACGCGATGCGTGTGCAAACTCGTTTAAAATTATAATATGATTTTATATTATTTTTTCTAATAATATACATATAAACCATATGAATAATTATGTACAATGTAACATTTGATATTAACGTATTTGATAAATAAAACATATGCACATTACAATATGTACACGTGTTTTAAAAATTGAAATATTTACTAATCTTAACTAAAAAAATTGTACAATAAAAATTCATATAAAATCTAAATTTGGTAACATGAGACCGGAGATCTTGCAAATCCTGCAAAAAAAAATATATATATATATAAGATATATTTATCATAAGATTGCTAATAGTATACATTGACTAAAATTATATTGTACGTTATGAGGCATAATTATACATAAGTTTGGTTTTATAATTGGCTTATTATGTATAAAGACACAAAAGGTAATTATTGTGTTAATTTTTTGTAAACAAAATCTAAAAATTAAAAACTTACATATCGACATAGATTGACTTCGTTCATATCAAATATCACGTTCAATGATCTCTTCAAATTGTTTTGATGCAATTTTTGCCATAGATCTATGACAACATTAAACTACAAAAAATAAGATGGAATTGACCGAAAATGAAGTACGTAACTTTAGTTATACATATAAACCTATAAGTAGATTACCTTGTAACAATGTTGCACATATATTTGTAAACTTTCAATTTTTGTATCATTCGTTGCCTATAAAACTGAGGAAAAATATCTCATAGTCATGTAAGTCGATTGTTTGACAAATTTATAAAATCTAAAATTAATTTGTAAATTCACAAATATGAATATATGGAGCGTAGTAGTAAAGTTCATAAGACTTGATCTTTTACGACATATATGTCCATATTGTCTTTGCTGCATATACTTGCTCTATCAGATATGATAGGATTTCTATAAAAAGATTACAATAACTATTAGCAAATGTAAAATATTGAAATTATTCATATAAAATGCCACAAACACATTATCATACCGATGTTGTCGTTGCCTCAAAAGCTCTCGCACAATTAATTTTCCAAATTGTTTTTTATCAACTTTAATAGAGACCTTCCATCCAAGACTGTATATGGAGAACTGTTTGACCTACATTAATTTAAAAGGTATAGTCAAATTCAAAATATATGCGAATATTGTCAAATTAAATAGAAAAAATTTTACAAACATTATTTTTTGAACATAAGTGAAGCCAATACCTGATTTTTAACTTTCTTATCTGCAACCATATTTGCTTCCTCTTGATAATTCTCCCAAAGCTGAAGTAGCTTTATTTTTTCAAGTATTTCTACAATCAATAATTATATGAAGATATATTATAAGTATATTAATTGTAGATTTTAAGAAATAACGTAATATAAGCTGAATAAGAACATATTTAGTACATACCTCATGTATCAATAATTTGGTAACAAAACGTCTTTGTAGACTACATTGCAGGTATACACTACTTCTTCATTATTAACTGAACCCTTTTTAACCAAGACTTTCGTTGTTTGATCTGACACCCCTCGAGATAAAGCAACATATAGTTGCCCATGACTAAATACATGATCCGGAAGGTAAATTCCCACGTGTGGAATTGTTTGACCTTGTGATTTATTTATCGTCAAAGCAAAACTAAGGCGAACTGGAAATTGTGTGCGAGTCATTTTAAATGGAAGTTTTAAGTTTTCCGGAGCCTTTAATGGAATGCGATGTACGAAAACTCTCGTGCCTTTGAAATGTCCTGTTAAAATCTCTGAATCTATGAAATTATTGTTCAAAGCTCGACACAGTAGCCTTGTGCCATTGCACAAACCAGAAGAAGGGTCAAGATTCCTCAAAAGCATAATTGGGGCTCCAACTTTCAAATGCAATGCATGTGGGGGCATTCCTCCTGGTGAAATGGAATTTAAAAACTCTTGTTAATACAAAATTTGGGTATCATTTTCAACTTTATCAAATGAGTGGTACACTCTTGATTCTCCTGGAAATCTCTGAATGATTTTCTCATTGAGCTTGTCGACATCTTCACTGTGAGGAGTTATTATGCCCCTACTAACCATATACTCGGCGTCAAAAGAATGGTTTATGATATCAGGATAAATTTCTTCTAATAGTTGAATTATTGATTCTTCGTCATTCCATGGTATTGCCATCGATGTTGGTACTTTGATCATTTCATCTATAATGGTAGGTTGTACACTATTTCCAACAGATAAAAGAAATTCACCAAACTGTTGGTCATTTATAGAGTGCATGTTTTGCTTTAAACGAAGTATGAATGTGACTCCAAAGAGGTGATTTGACTATCAATGCAGCAATAGTTTCAGCTTTTGTACCTTTAGGAACAACTGGAAGTACTTGTCAAAAATCACCACCAAACACCATAATTTTGCCATCAAATGGATAATCAACACCAGTGATGTCTATGAGTGTTTGATTCAAGGCTTCAAAAGCATAGCGATTTGTCATTGTAGCTTCATCCCAAATGATGACTGTTGCACGTCTAATCAGTTCTGCCAAATCTGATTGTTTAGTAATGGAACACACGGATGAAGCCTCTGGATTTAAGGGGATCTTGAACCTTGAATGGGTTGTCCTTCCACCAGGTAAAAGTGTAGCTGCAATTCCAGAAGTTGCTGTTACAATGGCAATTCTCCCTTGACTTCTCACTGAGGCCAATAGTGCACGATATAAATATGTCTTTCCAGTTCCTCCTGGGCCATCCACAAAGAAGATTGCACCAGTATTGCATTCCACAGCCTCCATGATTGAATTGAAAGCTAAGTGTTGATCACTATTTAATGTGGCAATAGAATTCAAGTCTTCTCGAGGAGTTACAATGGAAAACTCATCTTGTATGACCTTCGGAACTGTTGAATTATCATTCAAATTCATTGTCATCTCAGGCAGATTGTATTCTAATATGTTCTTATTATGCTGTAGTAGGAGACGGTTTATATCTTGCAGGGTTTCGTTAAGGATATACATATTATTCATACTGTTTTGAAGATATGTAATCTTCAATCAAGTAAGGATAAATTTCATCCCACAAACTTCGCACCCCCGTTGGCACACAGTAAACCAAAATTGTAACTAATAATCTCCTTAAAGCTGATGGCATGTGCATGGTTGCAGCTTCTAACAAACATTGTCGTATGCTATCATCATGCTCTAACAAACCATGATGTTCAGCTGCTTGTTTAAAAGTTGGGTACACAATTCTATTAACCATTAACAAATGATCGAATGATTTTGGTCCTCGGATATGATTGAGTAAAATTCTCAAGTAAAATCTCTCCCCTTCTGATGGCGAAACTGTGTAAATTCTACCAATTACCCTTTGATGGTTCAATCTCAACTGCCAAATCTTTGCACTATTGCACCATCTATAGTGTTGCAATATCTCTCGATATAAGGATCGATTTACAGTTTCATCATCAACATTTAATTGAAAGAATTGGGTAAGCATTGTTCTGGAATAATACTCATCGCCTAAAACATTTGCGATGTCTTGGAACGTATAAAACCTCACTTGCTGCTTATTTGGTAAGTGTATTTGGAAGCGTTCTACGCTATGAGTCATTTTGGTCATTGAGAATTTGAATATTTTCCACAATGCTTCTGGAGCACAAACCCATCTTCCATCTATGAACTGTTGTACTTCGTCATAATTAGGACCTTGACGAACTTCTAGTGCAACACGGTCAGGCCCTTTATAAACATATTTGTATAAATACTTCACACTTGTAATACTACTACAAATTTCAAGATTGATATGACAATCATATTTCAAGAGCAACCATGGGTTGTATGGAATGACCCAACTATTATCCACTAAGACGCTTGGATTACTCTCTACAGGAACTGACTCCCATTCTCTTCTTCGATAAATAGGATATGAATCGTTTCCAAGTGTAGTAATTGAAGAAAATGGCTTTGGGAAACGTTTTTTGCAACGACCATTTGTCATACATGAGGATCGTTCATTGTACATTCCACATGGGCCATGTATCACGTGTTTCAAAACTACACTGTATAATCTAGGCTCTAATCTCTTGTCTGGAATTTCAGCTCTGATAATGTTATCATAATCATCAGGAGTGCGTAACTTATCATTTTCATCCAAAATAATGACCATGTGGGCATGTGGTAAGCCTCTTTTCTGGTACTCAATAACATATGCATATGCCAGAACCTTTCTGAGTACATGTTTTGTAAGAATGTCGGTCTTTATCTCATCAAATTTTGAATCAAATATTCTTGTTAGCAAATCAGGACGATCATGTGGTGACTGTCCAGGTAGCAACTCAGCTTTAATTTCAGGCCAATTTGGATTGCAGGTCATCGTAAGGAAAAGATCAGGTTTTCCATACTTTTGGACCAGAGCCATTGCATCTTGATATCACTGATACATGTCTCGTGGGCTACCAACAAATGACGATGGCAATATTGTTCTACGACCAACATTGCCTAAACAAATATTTCACAAAAGGAAAAAAGAAATTATATGTATGAATATAAACAACCATGCGTACATGTAATTGTAATATCGTACGTGACAATTTGTACCTCCATAATTTTCACCAGCATGTATTGCATCTAGAAGACCTTGATAAAAATCTACTCGAATGTGATTCTGATGAGTACGTATCCATCTTAATTTGTTGGACTCAATCTTTACGTAATTATCTACAACATACTGCTGTAAGAGACGACCTCCTCGAAGAAAAAGAGATTGATCACCAGGGCAAATCTAAATTGATAGTATTTCAATACTTATAAATAATTAAAAATAAAGATTTTATACGAAATAATTATAGATTGAATAACTTTGACGAAGTAATTTTTTAATATTATGTATACGTCGTTACCTGTAGCATATAAGAATAGAAATCACAACATGTTACTTTTCTGCCATCATTACTTCTGGTATTTACATTCCATCCATATGAACCGGAGGGTAACAACAGAGGATACTGTAATGGATCATAGTATCCGACAATATCAGAAATATTTAGGAGGTGACCACTGATTGATTGGACAATGATATCTCTTGATTTTAAATATCCAGCTTCTTCGCCACCTACTAAAACTGCAGCAACTTCAAGAGTAGTAGGAAGGTTGTATTGGGGCCTATTACGTGGTTGCTCTTTGATTTGAAGTCTGCATTCATGTATGTCTAGACGCTGAGCCAATTGGCGCAACGTGTGTACAAATGGATTATGAGTATTTAAAATATTCTTTATCTTGTCAAGCAAGTCCAAGTGCAATTCTTCATTTTCAGACATTCGATTCTCATTCTCGTGGTCAGTGTCATAAACATACAGTTGCAAATATCTCGGTCTGTCGCTAGAATTTGGTAAGAGACTCCCAATCTTATGATATATGGCTCCTTGTGCACGAAACGTGTACACACCTCGAGTTCTTGTTGCTAAGTTTTCATCAACATGAACACCCATTGAAGTGAATGAGAAAACATGATTGTAGGCTCGAATATTTTGTCTGAAATGACGACCTTCTACTGTTTGGTCAGAGAAAATATCAATCATCTCATTTGGAGCTGTTACTGGTGGCAAAATAATTGTTCTATTATTCCAACACATGGTAGATGTTTCACGGTGGAACAATCTTGCGTTGCAATGTCTACATGTAGTTGGAGCAGGGAACTGCATTCTTTGGAACCTTTCACTTTCATGAAAATTTCTTGCACAATTATGATATCTCCTATGGATAAATGATCGATTATTTGGAATATCTTCATCACTCAAAGCATCCTGATTGTGGTCGACGTGAGGGATATTTCCTACAACAATACATGTATGATGTATGAGTTTATTATTAACACAATAGTATTTATTTGAAAGTGTTTGAGTTTCATGTTGAATATTAAATGTAATTGTACTGCATATCATATTTGCATGATCATATTTTTTACATTTATTGTAAAGGTTGTTTATTTTGTAAAAGTACTTAAACTAAATAAATTATTTGTACCTTCTATCTGAACTTCACGAAGATCTTGTCTGTTGCCACTTGTGCTTCCATGCTCATACATCGAATGAGTAGGTGCATATCGGGGTAAGTCGATACGTGCGAGTGCAGTCATTCTACTTTCCCGTCTAAAAACATTAGTCGCAACCAAATTGCCTTCTTCGTGAATGGTTGGCAAAACTGTTGCTCGCGGCCTACGCCATCCTGTTCTATTTCTTCTTGGGATTGCATCGAAAAAGTTTAACATGCATCCTAGCAGTTAAAATTATAAATAATAAATTAAATGAATATTAATGTCAAAAGTGTAAAAGCTTACCCAAAAAAAAATGTTTATAACATTTGAATACTTACTGCTTGTTTGTGCATTCGTCATATTATGTACTTGATTTGGATGAGAAGTTTGTTCGATATTTTCAGATATTTGCCTTATTTGTCGATAATTTGTTCGTCGCCATGCAAGTTGTTGTTCGCGTTGTTCAATAGTCAAAGCAGCCCTCCTTTGTCTAGCATAATTACGCCAACTTTCCCTTTGAATTTCTCTTTGTTGCACATTAGAGGTCGCACTTTCTTCGCGAATAAACAATCTTCGCCTGCGCTGAGTAAGACGACGTTGCTCCAATCTTGCTGAGCGTTGTTCAGTGCTTAAGTTTTGAAGGCGTAACTGTTCGAATTCTCTTTGTGGTTGTTCAGTTTGAGCATTTGGTTCCGAAGCTGAGCGTTGCCTCCTCTGTTGTAGGTACAAACGACGTCGTTCACGATTTTGTTGTTGTACATGTCTCAAATTTGATGTGTCAGGGTAATCGTGATTCATTTTTCCTAAGATTGTAAGCAAACTAACACGTACGTAGATGAAATCCGGCTATCTTTAAAATGTGCCTACATTATATAAAATTATGTAAGAGGCAACTCGTATACTCACAATATAATAAGCTTTATATTTTTATGTAAGTGTTTTCATATGTTTGTTTTTATATTTTTATAATGCATATTATTTTAAGTACTAATTTCATTTTGTGGAGAATTAAATAAAATTGCAAGTGAAAGAGATTACCTAGTAATGATGAGCCAAAGCGTGTGCAACTTGAGATATGATTTAAAAACAAACTGAATATAAAATTTTCAAACATTCAATTAAATATAAAAATAAATAAAAAATAGAATTAAAAATACTTACAGTCAAAAGAGAAGTAGAAGATAAGTATTAACAAACACGACTGTAGAAGTTATTTGTTCTGACGATCACAAACTCATTACGTAATAAATATTCGGTGTTCGGTGTTCGGATTTGGATGGTTTGCGGATTAATTTGGATTCGCTCGCATTTATGTGATTTGAAAAAAAGATAATTCGTAATCACTCGTATTGTGGTTTGCTGTTTGTGCAAATAGAGTTTGTGAATGTGCAGACAGTTTGCGGATTGAACTTTTTTCTTTAAAAATTTATTTTTTTGCCTTACTTTTTTCTCATTTTGTAAATATTTATTTTGGGTCATTTTTTTTCCATTTTCTAAAATGCTCTAACATTAATAATTAATGAATTAAAACTTATAAGATTAAAAATACAATAAAATCAATTTGTAATACAAACAAATCATTCAAAATCTTAGATCAAATCATAAACTAACACAAGCATATATTTCAAAATTCTAAACTATAACTCCATATTCATTAAGGAATATAAAATTCCAAATCACACTTCATTCGGGACAAGTTCAGTTATGTAACAATAATAATATGATCAGTATTTATTTAGTTTCAGTTGATATAATACTATTAACAAATGTAATGCTAGAATAAGTTCAAAAAATAAAGGGTGTTTTGTTTTGGACAAAAATGTCTAGGTGAGATATAGAAATGAAATAAATAGTTAAGATAAAAATAAATAAATAAATAAATAAAGTGCGGTGCGGGTTAAACCCGCAACCCGCAAAGATGTCATATTTTAAACTGCATTCGCCCGCATTGTATTTGCGAAACCACCCATTTATATACAGATTGGACGGGTTGGGCGATTTTTACGAATCAGATAAACCGTTGCCCAACCCTGAATTTACTGGTGAGGATCTCTTTCTCTTATTATACTATTTTTATTTTTTTAATGTTTTGTATAATTACAGTATTTCATGATAATATTTTATTTTATTTTCAATAAAAGTTTGCTTAATATATGGACTACCCGCATAGTTCTTTGTTTTTGCTTTTCACCTGTTTCTAACTGAGTCTAGATCGCCGGTCGCCTTTTCCTGCGGCGCGTCCTGCGGCACCTCCAAAATGACGTCGTTTTGGGGGAAATTTCCAAAAAAAAAAAAAAAAAAAGAGATTGAACAGAGGCAAACCAGAGACGGAGGAGAATGAAGGAAGGAAGCGACCAATGACTTTGTTTGTTAATCTGATGAAACAGATATATAAAATATATAAATATATATATATCCTTTGTTTGTTATGTTAATCTGATCAAAAACTTTATTTGTTTTGATTTATATATATGAAACAAATTATACATACAAAAAACTTGCAACACCAAAATCTATCCAGTTATACTCGCCTGAATCTGACTCGATTCTGCTGATTTTTCAGGCCCTTTAATTACTGGAACATTCTTTCTTTCTTTCTTTAATTCATTCACCCAAAAAAAAAAAAGCAAGGTTAGTTTGAGTTAAACTTGGCCACCTGAGCTAATGAAACAATTAGCGGCCTAAGCTGATTAGTTCCTAGAAACAATATGGAGAAGGATGGAGAAGGACGGACAAAGTTAGAGAAAAACTTGAATCTAGAGAGCTAGAAGAGAAAGTTAGAGAAAACAAAAAGAAATTGGAAGAAAATCAAACAGAATTCAAATTCATCCATTTGAACTTGAGAGAATTGAACACATAGGTGATTTAGAAAACCATAAATGAGGTGTTTAAGTTAAACTAATATTGTTCAGCTACAAGTACGCAGAAAATTCTCCTTCTTAGAGGCCAAGCAAGGTTAGTTTGTGTTTAACTTGGCCACCTAGGCTAATGAAACAATTAGTGTCCTAAGCTAATTAGTTCCTCGAACAAAATGGAGAAGGACGGATAAAGTTGGAGACAAACTTTATTCTAGAGAGCTAGAAGAGAAAGTTAGAGAAAACAAAGGAAAATAGGAAGAAAATCAAACGGAATTCAAATTCATCAATTTGGACTTAAGAATTGAACACATAGGTGATTTAGAAAACCATAAATGAGGTGTTCAATTTAAACTAATGTCATTAAGCTACAATTACGATGAAAATTCTCTTTCTAGGAGGCTAAGCAAGGTTAGTTCATTCACCCAAAAAAAAAAAAGCAAGGTTAGTTTGAGTTAAACTTGGATAGCTAAGCTAATGAAACAACTGGTGGCATAAGCTAATTAGTTTCTAGAACCAAATAGAGAAGGATGGAGAACGACGGAGAAAGTTAGAGAGAAACTTTCTTCTTGGGAGGTTAAGAGAAAGTTAGAGAAAGGAGGGAGAAATAGCAAGAAAATCAAAGGGAATTAAAATTATTGTGTTAATTTTTTGTAAACAAAATCTAAAAATTAAAAACTTACATATCGACATAGATTGACTTCGTTCATATCAAATGTCACGTTCAATGATCTCTTCAAATTGTTTTGATGCAATTTTTGCCATAGATCTATGACAATATTAAACTACAAAAAATAAGATAGAATTGACCGAAAATGAAGTACGTAACTTTAGTTATACATATAGACCTATAAGTAGATTACCTTGTAACAATGTTGCACATATATTTGTATACTTTCAATTTTTGTATCATTCGTTGCCTATAAAACTGAGGAAAAATATCTTACAGTCATGTAAGTTGATTGTTTGACAAATTTATAAAATCTAAAATTAATTTGTAAATTCACAAATATGAATATATGGAGCGTAGTAGTAAAGTTTATAAGACTTGATCTTTTACCACATATATGTCCATATTGTCTTTGCTGCATATACTTGCTCTATCAGATATGATAGGATTTCTATAAAAAGATTACAATAACTATTAGCAAATGTAAAATATTGAAATTATTCATATAAAATGCCACAAACACATTATCATACCGATGTTGTCGTTGCCTCAAAAGCTCTCGCACAATTAATTTTCCCAATTGTTTTTTATCAACTTTAATAGAGACCTTCCATCCAAGACTGTACATGGAGAACTGTTTGACCTACATTAATTTAAAAGGTATAGTCAAACTCAAAATATATGCGAATATTGTCAGATTAAATAGAAAAAATTTTACAAACATTATTTTTTGAACATAAGTGAAGCCAATACCTGATTTTTAACTTCCTTATCTGCAACCATATTTGCTTCCTCTTGATAATTCTCCCACAGCTGAAGTAGCTTTATTTTTTCAAGTGTTTCTACGATCAATAATTATATGAAGATATATTATAAGTATATTAATTGTAGATTTTAAGAAATGACATAATATAAGCTGAATAAGAACATATTTAGTACATACCTCATGTATCAATAATTTGGTAACAAAACGTCTTTGTAGACTACATTGCAGGTATACACTTCTTCTTCATTATTAACTGAACCCTTTTTAACCAAGACTTTCGTTGTTTGATCTGACACCCCTCGAGATAAAGCAACATATAGTTGCCCATGACTAAATACATGATCCGGAAGGTAAATTCCCACATGTGGAATTGTTTGACCTTGTGATTTATTTATTGTCAAAGCAAAACTAAGGCGAACTGGAAATTGTGTGCGAGTCATTTCAAATGAAAGTTTTAAGTTTTTCCGGAGCCTTTAATGGAATGCAATGTAGGAAAACTCTCGTGCCTTTGAAATGTCCTGTTAAAATCTCTGAATCTATGAAATTATCGTTCAAAGCTCGACACAGTAGCCTTGTGCCATTGCACAAACCAAAAGAAGGGTCAAGATTCCTCAAAAGCATAATTGGGGCTCCAACTTTCAAATGCAATGCATGTGGGGGCATTCCTCCTAGTGAAATGGAATTTAAAAACTCTTGTTGATACAAATTTTGGGTATCATTTTCAACTTTATCAAATGAGTGGTACACTCTTGATTCTCCTAGAAATCTCTGAATGATTTTCTCATTGAGCTTGTCGATATCTTCATTGTGAGGAGTTATTATGCCCCTACTAGCCATATACTCGGCGTCAAAAGAATGGTTTATGATATCAGGATAAATTTTTTCTAATAGTTGAATTATTGATTCTTCGTCATTCCATGGTATTGCCATCGATGTTGGTACTTTGATCATTTCATCTATAATGGTAGGTTGTACACCATTTCCAACAGATAAAAGAAATTCACCAAACTGTTGGTCATTTATAGAGCGCATGTTTTGCTTTAAACGAAGCATTTGAATGTAACTCCAAAGAGGTGATTTGACTATCGATGCAGCAATAGTTTCAACTTTTGTACCTTTAGGAACAACTGGAAGTACTTGTCGAAAATCACCACCAAACACCATAATTTTGCCACCAAATGGATAATCAACACCAGTGATGTCTATGAGTGTTCGATTCAAGGTTTCAAAAGCATAACGATTTGTCAATGTAGCTTCATCCAAAATGATGACTGTTGCACGTCTAATCAATTCTGCCAAATCTGATTGTTTAGTAATGGAACACATGGACGAAGCCTCTGGATTTAAGGGGATCTTGAACCTTGAATGGGCTGTCTTTCCACCAGGTAAACGTGTAGCTGCAATTCCAGAAGTTGCTGTTGCAATGGCAATTCTCCCTTGACTTCTCACTGAGGCTAATAGTGCACGATATAAATATGTCTTTCCAGTTCCTCCTGGGCCATCCACAAAGAAGATTGCACCAGTATTGCATTCCACAGCCTCCATGATTGAATTGAATGCTAAGTGTTGATCACTATTTAATGTGGCAATAGAATTTAAGTCTTCTCGAGGAGTTACAATGGAAAACTCATCTTGTATGACCTTTGGAACTGTTGAATTATCATCCAAATTCATTGTCATCGCAGGCAAATCGTATTCTGATATGTTCTTATTATGCTGTAGTAGGAGACGGTTTATATCTTGCAGGGTTTTGTTAATGATATACATATTATTCATACTGTTTGAAGATATGTAATCTTCAATCAAGTAAGGATAAATTTCATCCCACAAACTTCGCATCCCTGTTGGCACACAGTAAACCAAAATTGTAACTAACAATCTCCTTAAAGCTGATGGCATGTCCATGGTTGCAGCTTCTAACAAACATTGTCGTATGCTATCATCATGCTCTAACAAACCATGATGTTCAACTGCTTGTTTAAAAGTTGGGTACACAATTCCGTTAACCATTAACAAATGATCGAATGATTTTGGTCCTCGGATATGATTGAGTAAAATTCTCAAGTAAAATCTCTCTCCTTCTGATGGCGAAACTGTGTAAATTCTACCAATTACTCTTTGATGGTTCAATCTCAACTGCCAAATCTTTGCGCTATTGCACCATCTATAGTGTTGCGATATCTCTCGATATAAGTATCGATTTGCAGTTTCATCATCAACATTTAATTGAAAGAATTGGGTAAGCATTGTTCTGGAATAATACTCATCGCCTAAAACATTTGTGATGTCTTGGAATGTATAAAACCTCACTTGCTGCTTATTTGGTAAGTGTATTTGGAAGCGTTCTACGCTATGAGTCATTTTGGTCATTGAGAATTTGAATATTTTCCACAATGCTTCTGGAGCACAAACCCATCTTCCATCTATGAACTGTTGTACTTCGTCATAATTAGGACCTTGACGAACTTCTAGTGCAACACGGTCAGGCCCTTTATAAACATATTTGTATAAATACTTCACACTTGTAACACTACTGCAAATTTCAAGATTGATATGACAATCATATTTCAAGAGCAACCATGGGTTGTATGGAATGACCCAACTATTATCCACCAAGACGCTTGGATTACTCTCTACAGGAACTGACTCCCCTTCTCTTCTTCGATAAATAGGATATGAATCGTTTCCAAGTGTAGTAATTGAAGAAAATGGCTTTGGGAAATGTTTTTTGCACCGACCATTTTCCATACACGGGGATCGTTCATTGTACATTCCACATGGGCCATGTATCATGTGTTTCAAAACTACACTGTATAATCTAGGCTCTAATCTCTTGTCTGGAATTTCAGCTCTGACAATGTTATCATAATCATCAGGAGTGCGTAACTTACCATTTTCATCCAAAATAATGACAATGTGGGCATGTGGTAAGCCTCTTTTCTGGTACTCAATAACATATGCATATGCCAGAACCTTTCCGAGTACATGTTTTGTAAGAATGTCGGTCTTTATCTCATCAAATTTTGAATGAAATAGTCTTGTTAGCAAATCAGGACGATCATGTGGTGACTGTCCAGGTAGCAACTCAGCTTTAATTTCAGGCCAATTTGGATTGCAGGTCATCGTAAGGAAAAGATCAGGTTTTCCATACTTTTGGACCAGAGCCATTGCATCTTGATATCGTTGATACATGTCTCGTGGGCTACCAACAAATGACGATGGCAATATTGTTCTACGACCAACATTACCTAAACAAATATTTCACAAAAGGAAAAAAGAAATTATATGTATGAATATAAACAAACATGCGTACATGTAATTGTAATATCGTACGTGACAATTTGTACCTCTATAATTTTCGCCAGCATGTATTGCATCTAGAAGACCTTGATAAAAATCTGCTCAAATGTGATTCTGATGAGTACGTATCCATCTTAATTTGTTGGACTCAATCTTCACGTAATTATCTACAACATACTGCTGTAAGAGACGACCTCCTCGAAGAAAAAGAGATTGATCACCAAGGCGAATCTAAATTGATAGTATTTCAATACTTATAAATAATTAAAAATAAAGATTTTATACAAAATAATTATAGATTGAATAACTTTGACGAAGTAATTTTTTAATATTATGTATACGTCGTTACCTGTAGCATATAAGAATAGAAATCACAACATGTTACTTTTTTGCCATCATTACTTATGGTATTTACATCCCATCAATATGAACCGTAGGGTAACAACAGAGGATACTGTAATGGATCATAGTATCCGACAATATCAGAAATATTTAGGAGGTGACCACTGATTGATTGGACAATGATATCTCTTGATTTTAAATTTCCAGCTTCTTCGCCACCTACTAAAACTGCAGCAACTTCAGGAGTAGTAGGAAGGTTGTATTGGGGCCTATTACGTGGTTGCTCTTTGATTTGAAGTCTGCATTCATGCATGTCTGGACGCTGAGCCAATTGGCGAAACGTGTGTACAAATGGATTATGAGTGTTTAAAATATTCTTTATCTTGTCAAGCAAGTCCAAGTGCAATTCTTCATTTTCAGACATTCGATTCTCATTCTCATGGTCAGTGTCATAAACATACAGTTGCAAATATCTCGGTCTGTCGCTAAAATTTGGTAAGAGACTCCCAATCTTATGATATATGGCTCATTGTGCACGAAACGTGTACACACCTCGAGTTCTTGTTGCTAAGTTTTCATCAACATGAACACCCATTGAAGTGAATGAGAAAACATGATTGTAGGCTCGAATATTTTGTCTGAAATGACGACCTTCCACTGTTTGGTCAGAGAAAATATCAATCATCTCATTTGGAGCTGTTACTGGTGGCAAAATAATTGTTCCATTATTCCAACACATGGTAGATGTTTCACGGTGGAACAATCTTGCGTTGTAATGTCTACATGTAGTTGGAGCAGGGAATTGCATTCTTTGGAACCTTTCACTTTCATGAAAATTTCTTGCACAATTATGATATCTCCTATGGATAAATGATCGATTATTTGGAATATCTTCATCACTCAAAACATCCTGATTGTGGTCGACGTGAGGGATATTTCCTACAACAATACATGTATGATGTATGGGTTTATTATTAACACAATAGTATTTATTTGAAAGTGTTTGAGTTTCATGTTGAATATTAAATGTAATTGTACTGCATATCATATTTGCATGATCATATTTTTTACATTTATTGTAAAGGTTGTTTATTTTATAAAAGTACTTAAACTAAATAAATTATTTGTACCTTCTATCTGAACTTCGCGAAGATCTTGTCTGTTGCCACTTGTGCTTCTATGCTCATACGTCGAATGAGTAGGTGCATATCGGGGTAAGTCGATACGTGCGAATGCAGTCATTCTACTTTCCCGTCTAAAAACATTAGTCGCAACCAAATTGCCTTCTTCGTGAATGGTTGGCAAAACTGTTGCTCGCGGCCTACGCCATCCTGTTCTATTTCTTCTTGGGATTGCATCGAAAAAGTTTAACATGCATCCTAGCAGTTAAAATTATAAATAATAAATTAAATGAATATTAATGTCAAAAGTGTAAAAGCTTACAAAAAAAAAATGTTTATAACATTTGAATACTTACTACTTGTTTGTGCATTCGTCATATTATGTACTTGATTTGGATGAGAAGTTTGTTCGATATTTTCAGATATTTGCCTTCTTTGTCGATAATTTATTCGTCGCCTTGCAAGTTGTTGTTCACGTTGTTCAATAGTCAAAGCAGCCCTTCTTTGTCTAGCATAATTACGCCAACTTTCCCTTTGAATTTCTCTTTGTTGCACATTAGAGGTCGCACTTTCTTTGAGAATAAACAATCTTCGCCTGCGCTGAGCAAGACGACGTTGCTCCAATCTTGCTGAGCGTTGTTTAGTGCTTAAGTTTTGAAGGCGTAACTGTTCGAATTCTCTTTGTGGTTGTTCGGTTTGAGCATTTGGTTCTGAAGCTGAGCGTTGCCTCCTCTGTTGTAGGTATAAACGACGTCGTTCACGATTTTGTTGTTGTACATGTCTCAAATTTGATGTGTCAGGGTAATCGTGATTCATTTTTCCTAAGATTGTAAGCAAACTAACACGTACGTAGATGAAATCCGGCTATCTTTAAAATGTGCCTACATTATATAAAATTATGTAAGAGGCAGTTATAGTATATTCACAATGCGACTCGTATACTCACAATATAATAAGCTTTATATTTTTATGTAAGTGTTTTCATATGTTTGTTTTTATATTTTTATAATGCATATTATTTTAAGTACTAATATCATTTTGTGGAGAATTAAATAAAATTGCAAGTAAAAGAGATTACCTAGTAATGATGAGCCAAAGCGTGTGCAACTAGAGATATGATTTAAAAACAAACTGAATATAAATTTTTCAAACATTCGATTAAATATAAAAATAAATAAAAAATAGAATTAAAAATACTTACAGTCAAAAGAGAAGTAGAAGATAAGTATTAATAAAACACGACTGTAGAAGTTATTTGTTCTGACGATCACAAACTCATTACGTAATAAATATAAAAAAATCATATGAAATTTTGGGACCACTGAATTCTTTCTTGTCAAAAAAATACACTTCAAAACAAACATATGAATAAACAAAGGGTTTTTTTAGAAAAGTTACAATAAAAAAGATTAGACACCTACAACTTTCTTTGAATTTTGGCCACCCATGGTTTTTTCCAAATTTCATGAGATTTGGCCAAACTTTCATGAATTTTAACTAAAAAATTATACAACAAAAATTCATACAAATAAATATTAAAAAAATTACATATAAATAAAAATAAAAATAAAGATTGAATAAAAAAATTACATATTTGATTTTTTCAAGCATAGAAAAAGAAGGTATATATTTGAAGCCATTACAAACTGAAGCAATAGAACACTTACCGTCAAAGCAATTAGATGTCGATAGAGAATAATCTGAAAATTTTATTCTGAACAACACAAAGTTATAAACCAACCTTCTGAATCAATAAACGAAGGAAAATAATAGTCAGTTTTTCTCTCCAACAAATCGATTAACATATATTTTTTTTCTTTTACTTTTTAATGAAGAAAATAAAAAGTGTAAGTAATAATGGTACACACAAAATAACAAAACAGGAACCCATATTCTTGGAACACTTGCAATAAAAAATAAATAATAAACCCCCCAAAAAAAAGGACTTATTTTTTTTTAATTTTTTTGAAATAAAACAATTTTTATGAACATTGAATTGTTTTTAAGAAAAACACACACACAAAAATTAAGCAATCAAACAACCTAATTTTTTGAAAACATAAATTGTAAACACACAAATACAAATGTTGATATCAAAATTCAGACCCCTCTCTGAAACCATATTTGACCCCTCTTGGTAGCATGAGACCAAAGAATATGCTCCATATTGTCATAAATCTAAATTGATAACGACTTGCATAAAATCTCCGGTATCATGTTACCAAAATTCTTTCATCTTCACCTCTCTCTCTCTATTTACTATAAAATCTTCCATTTTATTTGTTCACTGATTTATTTATTTTTTGTTGGGAGAAATACTATTCAAGAACATTGCAATCTTATGATTCTCTTTATTCGAAATATATATCTACTGCTTATCCTACAATGTAGGTGTTGTATTGTTAATTATATTTTTATTTTCTTCAATAAAAAGTTTCATTATGTAATTAGGTTCTGTGGAGAAAAAAATATATTGATTCAGAACACTATTATGTATTTTGTTTCTTCATTAAAAACTTTCATTGTGTGTGTTTTTGGAGGAAAAAAAAAAATCAATGCTCATAATTTTCTGCGTGTCTGTTTTTGAAAAAAAAGCGGTATTTTCTATATTTTCATTAAATTAATTTATAGGTTCTTAATTTTTAGGGTTTTAATTAAACAGTTTGACACGTATGTGCAATTTTTTAGAGACTTAAATAGTTTTGGATTTTTTCCTCTTTCACTTTTTAAGCTATTGTTTCTTTTTGTGTATAAATTCAACTTTTTTATAATTTCTTTTGTTTGTTTGTTTACTTTTGTGAGAACACTATTATGTATTTTTTTTATTCATTAAAAAGTTTCATTGTGTGTGTTTTGAAAAAAAAATAAAAAAATTCAGTGTTCTTAATTTTGTGTGTGTGCATTTTTGGTGGAAAAAAAAAAGCAGTGTTTTTTGTATTTTCATTAAATAATTTTTAGGTTCTTAATTCATATTTATGCAAGCTTCTTTGAATAATTTGGCACCATGACGTAGTGTAAAAGAGACCCAGTAATCAAAGAAACACAAACATAAAGTCAACCTAGACAACACAAATTCAAATACATTATTTAGGATATATAGTTGATATACTCACAGATCAACAAATCATAGATAAAACCACAAAAAACATAGTTAATTAAAATTAGAAAATTTAAAAGAGGTGGTGTTGCTTCTTTCCTCGTACAGTTGAAAACAATCATATGAAAAAACAAAGGTTTTTTTGTAAGAATAGTTACAAATAAAGAAAATGGCACAAAAGATGATATCTATACAAATCCAAACAATTTGACTAAACCCAAAGAACTTGCAAACATTAAGTCCAGCTAAAATGACCCTATGTTGTTTCAAGATTGAAAATTTAAATATGCCAAACAATAATAACCTTTTCCTTCAACATAGAATTGAAATCAGAACAAAATCATTTAAAACAAATAAACTGACCAAAACCCAAAATTCTTAACTTATTACACACCACTGAATGATTTTTAATTTTTATTTTTATACTGATCATTCATATAAACTTATTGATCATTCTTAACTTATTAATAACTTTTGGTGTCCTCCTTGTCTATCTATTGTATGTTCTATTATTTTTATTTGGATTTCTTATTTGGGTTTTTCTTTATTCTTAAATTTGTGTGTGTGTGTTTTTGTGGAAATATATATAGATATATATGTATATATATAAAAATTGAGAGAAAGAATTGGACAAAACAATGAAGAATTGATTCATCACAATTGATATATCATAATTAAAAATAAAAATAAAAAGAAAATTAGAGAGAGAAACTTTGGGCGAAAATAAAGCATACTCAACTCTATATTGGGGGGGGGGAACTCTACAATAATCCATCAATAAGTCTAAAATACTTACAGTAAAAGTAGATAAGTGTAGATAGAGAATGACCTGATAAGTTGTTTATTCTGGAAAACACAAACTCATAAAGCAACCTGCAAAAAAATTTACATTATTACACGAAAAGATACAACGCAAAATAATGTTTGATTTAGTTGGAATATTTAGTATTACAGAAAGTATAATTAACAATATTACAAAAAAAAAAAATACAAAAATACATATCTGCAGGACCCTGAATTATGGGAAAAAGCCCCTACAAGCCCAAAAGTTTTTAAAAAATGAATTATGGGAGGTTGCTACTAAAAAAAACACATAAGAGAAACAAAAAATAATACAACATGGGCAAGGAGGTTGGTTTACTTAATTAACATATCCTCTTGGATCATGATAGATCTCCACACTTGTGCCAAACCAAAAAATTGAATAGGAGAAACAAAAAAAATAAAATAAAAATTAAGTGAAAAAAATACAAAATCAAAACATACCAAACAGGACAAACCCCAAAACTATTTACGCATAAGTATATACAGAAGTACACAATATAGAAAGGTACAAACCCAAGAGACTTAGAATACTCATAATGAAAAATAAATAGTAACATTGAAACATATTTGATGTACATAAAGAAAACTAAAAATTACAGAATTAAATAGCCAAAAATTATGAAACAAATTTATTCATCTTACTCTTTGAAGACTCATTATGATTTGTCTAATACTTAACTTCACCATATAAATTGACTCCAACACCTATTTATAAAAAAAATAAAATAAATAACTATCAATTTCCGGTCGAAATAAAAAATAATAAATAATTGAAGTTAAATTATATAAATAGTCTCTGTGCTGCACACGATATGTCAATTTAATCCCTATTATAACAATCACATTTTATACTACTCAAATAATACCTTTAAAATAAAAAAATAAAAAAAATCACAACTTCTACCAAACATAGGCAGGAGGTTGGTTTACTTAATTAACATGGCACTATGAGGCCCACCTAGTGCTTGAAACAACCATTCATTTGTAGGGTTTATCCACAAAATAGTTGGTATAAAACTTTTAATTAATTTGATCAAATTTTTCTTAGAAAATTGAACGGATAATAAAATTTTTAATATAGGTAATTTATTTATTTATTTATTTTATAAGATAAATGTAATCCAATTATATGAATTTCATTGTTCAATAAACTTAGTTTTTGTATATGGATACTCGTTTTAGTAGATTTTACAGTATAAACTATCAGTATCATTCAATCTAGATTGTAAAATCAAAACTTAACCCAAACCTAATACTCTTACAATACTTATAGTAGCCACACACAAAAAAAAAGAAAAAACGATTGGATTTACATAAAGGAATGTAACATTACAGTAAAATAGATTTGATATAAACTCAGAAAAGTAATAGTCTATTTTTTTCTCAAAGGAAACTAATAACATAATGAAACTTTTTATTTTCATTTTTAATTAAGAAAATAAAATGTATACAGAATAGTGTACACACAAAATATCAAAATACAAAGCCATACTCTTGGAACACTTACAATAAAAAAAGATTTGATATATACAAATAAAAATAATAATAAACTATTAATATAAAAAATAAAATAATAAAAATTCCCAAAAAAAAAAGGAAAACTGTTTTTTTAAAATAAATTTTAATACTTTTATTTTTAAAAAACAACAGATACCCAAACCTAATACTCTTACAATACTTATAGTAGCCAAAAAATAAAGAATATTTACAATAAAAAAAGATTTGACTTACATAAAGAAAAATAACAATTACAGTGAAATAGATCAAATAATATTAATATATTACTAATTAATTAATACATGTAAACCCATAAAAAAATAAATGGTAAATTCTATCATCTGAAATGTCAGGGTGGGCGTAAGTAGCATAATCATTAGATTTATTAGTCATGCTCCCATACTATTGTCAGCGAAAAGTCACTTTTACCAAACCAAACACTCACCTCTTTAGTGCATGCGACAATTGAAAATCCATTTTTAATCTGTCAATAGAACCCATAATCATTATCAACGCCCACTCACCACCATCTTAAAACGTGTCTCTCTCTCTGTCTGTCCATTTGCAGAGAAGCCATTTGCCGAATTTTTTTTGCAAAATACAGTGCAGTTATTAAGAATATTTCAGGGAATTAAGAACAAGATAGAAAATGCAATGATGTAATTTATTAGTTATGGTGTATTGCATTGTGGTAATATTGGCATTATCAACATTACCTAACATTTATAGATTGAAAATGGATTAAACCTTCATACAGGGGAAGAGAGCTACAACGAAGATACAATTGAGATACCAAATACAGTGAAGATACAAATTCATACATAAGAGAACTTACCAAATAGAAACACACAACCAATCATATCCACAGGCTGCTTTCAAGTCTTATGAAGTTGCAGAATTTTTTATGAAGTTGCAGATTTTTTTTTGCAAAATACAGTGCAGTTATTAAGAATATTTCAGTGAATTCAGAACAAAATGGAAAATGCAATGATGCTATAACTGCCTGAGGACTGGAGACGTGGGAAGTGGGAAAGTGAATTGGTTGTTCACCGACTCCTCCGGCGATCTCGTATTTAAAGTGGAACTTCTTCAATCGGACAAATCAACTCACAAACGAGTCCTACTCGATGCCTCTGCAAATCCCCTCATTTTCATCTACCGTAACAACGTAAATTAATAACTCTCTATCTCTC
Organism: Camellia sinensis; assembly: GCF_004153795.1. Taxonomy (NCBI): domain Eukaryota; kingdom Viridiplantae; phylum Streptophyta; class Magnoliopsida; order Ericales; family Theaceae; genus Camellia; species Camellia sinensis. The sequence goes on along the minus strand of NW_021031295.1, from coordinate 291,187 downwards.
TCTGTCTCTTCTCTCTCTCTCTCTCTCTCTCTCTCAATAAATTATTACATAGCCTCTTTGACCTCTCTCCGATTACAAATTTTTTCTTTTAATCTAAAATTAAATAATTAGTATAGGAACAATTTTATTTTATTATATATTAAAATATAGTTAGAAATCACGTTTTTATCAAATATATATATAAATCACAAATATTTATTTAAAATATGAATTTCTTGCTGTTATTTTGAAAGAAATTTCTATTTTCATAACATTCATTTTATTAATAAATTATTACGTTAATTAATTAATAATTTTAATGATATCATAAATATATTTTAATTAATAATTTAGATAATTTTATTGTTATATAATAGAGTAGTTATATATATTTTTTAATTCTGTTAAATAAAAAATTTTGACAAAAGAGTATTTGTAATTTCAAAACTATAAGAATAATTCATGTTTTAAATAAATCTAAAATAGCTTATTTTTAATATACCCCTTTATTTTTAATAATTATTTTTAAATAAGAATATTCAGTCATAAATATTCATACAATTAATGATATAAAAATTAATGACGTGTAATATTTCTCTATATAATCATTCCCTTCTCTTTATCTTTAATTAATTAATTAATATATATTGTTCTTAATAATTTCTTGCAAAAATTTGTAATTTATTTGAATTTGACTCATGCCAACTCTTTGAAAATTTATATGTGATTTACTTACTAAATTAGAATTTAATGATTATTGAATTATACAATCATTTTTAATTGGATCACATAAATAGAAACAAAATTCTTCTTTGTACTCCTCCCAAATTCTTGTGTGTAAACCATTCAAAAAATATATTAATTTGATAATCGTAATTATATAATTTTATCAAATTTATCAATAGCGACTAAAAAAATAATTATGATTTTAAAATTGACTACCCATTTTGTTAAGGCCAATCTGATAACCTCCGTTTGGGAAGTGGGTTGGCTTTTGGGCTTTTTGACTTTTTTGGCTATTTTAGCCTGAGCTAAAAAGCTTGGTTTGGGAAGGATTTTTTGGCTTTTTGGCTTTTTTGACTTTTTTTGTGAGAGAAGAGTGTAATGATTATGGATTGGATGTGATATTTGTTATGACTAAAATAGCCTATTTTGTTTTTTGTGGCTAAAATAGCCAAAAAAGCCCAACCAACTTCTTCCCAAACGGTGCCAAACTACGTTGCTATGAATATTAGATCACACTACTTGGACAAAACTGAATCGCTCTCCAACTAGAGAGTGGCGGAGTCAGTTGCCAAATACTGGGGCATATTTTTTATAATCTATATAATAAGACAAAAGAATTTTTGAAAATATGTCAAAATGTATCAGAGATATATTTCATTTGAATGGTTGAAATAATTCCTAATCAATATCTAACGGTTAAGATCAATTTTTTTCCCGCCTAAACACTCTTTACCCTATCTCTCTCACATCTTTCCAAACACATCTGCTTTTAGTACCACACACGTTCTTTGCAACTCCCTCTCAACACGTTCTCTCCCACATTCTCATAAAAGATACCTGAAAATTATTAAGTTTGTCATCGTCGTCATCATCATCAGCATCCTTCTCCTCATCCTCAAAAGCCTCTGATGTCTTACCTCTCACTCTATACCTGACCAACGACATTTTCTTCACGCTCTTATTCTCTGTGGCCTATTACCTCCTCTACCGTTGGCGTGATACGATCTAGTCCTTCATCTCTCCACGTCGCACTCTTTTCCAAACTTGCCGCCATCGCCTCCATCATTGCTTCTTTCATCTACCTCCTTGGCTTCTCCGGCATTGGTTTCATCCAATCATTCATCACCCCCTGCTTCTCACGACACTCAGGACGTCGCCGCCTCCTTCCTTGCTTCTTCTTTGCCTTTGTTGTTGTTAATTGCGTAGCCCCCTTCTATGCCCAAACTGATGGATCCATTGCCTGTGTTTTCGGACGAAGAAATTGTCAAATCGGTGGTTTTTGGTTCGATTCCTTCCTATTTGCTCGAATCAAAACTTGGTGATTGTTACCATGTGGCATCGATTCGACGCAAGGCGTTACAAAGGTTCACAGGGAGGTCTCTATGGTCGACAAATTTCAAGTCATTGTTTACAGTTCTAGAAAGAAAGAGAGAGATGATGGGTGTTGTGCTCTAACCTAAGATCTGCCGCCGCTCATCGTCGCCACTGCTGCTCATCACCACCACCGCTGCTCATCATCACCGTCACCATATAATCGGATCTATTGTTGATTTGATTCTTTTGGGAGATCATTTTATAGTTTTTAATGATTGTGTAATGCGAAGAAATTTCCTTTTGTTCAGATCAATTTTCCATGTAAAATTGATTTTGTGTGCATGATTTTGTTTTTAATGATTGTTTTAGTGAGTAAACACTTTGGGTGTTTTTCAAGTTTTGTTTATGTTCTACTTTTTAAATTGTTTTAAGCTCTTAATTCATCTGTTTTTTAGTTATTTATTTATTTATTTCAGTTTATGTATTTAATTATTTATTTTTGGGGTTCTAATGTTTAAGTTGTTGCTTACAACTTTGCCTTCTTGTTATTGTTTTATTGGGTGTTTTTAGATTTTAAATAATTTGTTTTCACCTTTTGTACTTTTTATGTTCTAATTTTTACCATTTTTTAACTGTTAATTAAGTTTTTTTTTGGTAATTCAGCTATTAATGCAACTGCTTTTTTTACCCCTTTTGGGTGTTTTTTGAATTTTTTTGTTATCAGTTTTAAGAAGGTTGTGAGGCATTCCATTCTCATTTTTAAGAAAGTTGTTATCATTTTTAAAATTCCATTCTCCCAAACCCACAATTTTTTGAATCAATCTAATACATTTTATTTGAATTCCATTCTCCACAATTAATTACAACCCATCCTTCACAATTAATTAAACTCATCTCATTCTCTCTCTCATCGGTCTCTCATGGGTCATTTGTTTATTAAACCCATCCAAGCACCATGAACTTTGTTATCTATCCGACATATAACCGGATCTATATTTATATTTCAATATATATATATATTTTTTTAGTATGTTTATCAAAAAATGACACAAACTTCACAAATTTCAACATTATACGTATAAATTACAAATAAATTTGGATCTTAACATTATTTATACCGTGTCTTTAGGTACGGATATGCACTAGTTTTCAATATATCATTAATTGATTTTTGTATAAATGTTATGTTTAATAGGTCTAACAAGATAAACGTTTTATATCCCTTGTAGTAGGCTCCTAAGATGGACTCACAAAAATCCAAGTAACATTTATCTAGTAGGGGTAGAGATTAGTGTTGTGCCAGTAAAGCATATCACCGTGTTATGAGGACTATGGGGCTTTATCCTGAGTCCATGTTGATAATTACAATCGTTTATATTGTAGGATTCGTCAAATAAATTATTTATAAAAATAAATAAAAAAATCAAATTAATTGGATATCTGTAGTCTCATAATAAGATCATATCTGTTTTCAAAAAATAAACAGTTAGCATAATTTTAATAATTTATTTTAAAACAATTAAGTCCTGATTATGGGTTTAAACATGTTGGATTAACTTGATTTTTATGAAATATTCAAATCATTAACATAGGTTTAAGATATGTCTTTATAGAACCTCACAATATGTATAATGTGTCATAAGACACAACACGCTCCCATATCCGCTATACCTACACCCATACTTTTTGCTTTTATTTCAAATAAATTAATTTTATTATTACATGTGACACAAATAAAGGAGACGGATCCCATAGCAGCGACGTAATGCAAGAGATGAACCATCGAGGAAGAAAAGGACGTGCCAAAAAAACCAAGAGGCAAAAATATAATAAAGTGGAGTGGACGACAACAAAAATCAACCACATGAGCCCCCACAACAATGACTACGCGTGAACACTCTCCTACATGGTTCCTTCCTGCCACTGCAAGTAAAGAAGAATCGTGGAGTAACAAAATTCCATTTTTCCCTCATAGATAAAAACTACATTTCAGTTGAATAGTGAGAAAGTAATTATTTTATTTTATTTTATTTTATTTTATGGTACTGCATGCATGCAAATCTCTTATGTTTATAGTGTAAAGTCTTTGTTTTTTTTATCCGCTAGACTTGCATTAAACAGAATTTCATCTGTATTATAATTATTTTAAAATTATCTCATTTATTTTTTAGCCTTGTCCGGGAATATTGAATTTTAGTGTAAAAGTTAAAAAATTACTAAATAAGTAAAAAACCAACAAACTAAAAAGAAAAAAAAAAATTTATGTTCACTCTATTTTTTGTCACTTTTTTTCATAAAAAGTTAAAAAGTCATTCGAAATACTATTTTTTTGCCTTATATTTTAACTGAAAAGCTAAAATAATTATCAAAAAAGTTTGTTACCAAACAAGGCCTTAATTTTGTTTCTCTACATTTTATTTTAGATTAGAGATCAGTGTACATGCGATCCGATGTGTATGCCAAGTGTTAAATATTAAAATCAAGTGTTGTGGATGTAGGTGTGTTGCTTTGGTGTGTGCCATTGTGTAGGGTGCATAGGCCCCTCTCCCTCTCCTTCCTATTTACATGCAACCCATTCCTCCTACTCATCTCTCTATTTCCTTTTCTTATATATAGGGTTGAGTAATGGTAGAGATCATGAAAAGAATATCATGAAATGTATCATTAAATTTTTTCATCCATTGATTAGTGTATTGTGTTTTATTGTATGTGTAATCCGAAGGTGAAGAATATTTCATGATCATCTTCATGACATTTTTTTCATAATCCCTAACATTGCTCTATAGGATTTGTGAAAAGGGGTGATGGTAGTTTGTAGCAACCGTAACAAAAGAGGTGGAGTTGTGACAGGTTGTAACGAGAGAGAAAGTGGGGACGGTGAGAAAATCAAGGTGATTTTGGAGTCACACAAGTAAAGGCTAGGAGTGGGCCTCGGAAAGGAGAGAGGAAGCGAACGAAGGTAGCAGAAATAGAGAGAAAAGGGTTGCAAGTTGTGGTCAGAGAGCACAAGAGGGTGTGGTGTGGGTGGTTAAAAAGGAAGCAAAGTGAAAGATGCTAGGCACGGCAACCAAAGGTGGAAATAGGATGAGGGTTGGCATAGGAAACTACCAACGGGATTGAGGCAGTGGAGGCAGCTAAAAAGAGAGAATGCGATGGATGGGAGTGGGTGTCCAAGAAGAGTTTATTTTGATAATTTGACTTGGGGGTATAATAACATAAAAAATATTTATTATTCAATGTTGAGGCTCTTTCCTTATGATCTTATTAGGGGTGCACAATAGTCTGTTTAGTTCATGTTAGCACTTAACCTTAGAACCAAACAAATCTTGAATGATTCTTGTTTTTTAGACTCATGATCGGACCAATCATGTTCTAAAATCAAACGAACCCAACACAATATAGCTTTGGGTTGATTTGAGTTGAAACCACAATTTCATTACATTAAAAGTAATTGAATTAATTAATAATAAATTATTAAAATAACTAACTCTTAAACATTTTAAACATAACACAAATAAAGAAGAAAAAAATATTATTTAAAAATTTAATACAAGTCAACAATCCTAAATAGTCATGTTATTGGGTTAATAATTTAAGATCCAAAATCAAACCAACCGGACCTATAAATTCTGGAGTTTTCTACATATTGTGCCCTAATTGTTATCATTTGGGCTGCATGCCACATATGATCTGAAGAAATAACCAATGCAATTATTTGTGAATAATCTATTTATTAAATGGCCTGAACTTGTGAATAGTCCAGCCCAATTCAATTATTAACATATATTATATACATGTATACTTATAATTTATTTAGATCTCATTTTTGTTTCAAACAAAGAAACGACATTTAGGATGGCAAATACTTCAGATTGGGGAATTCTATTTGTACCCAAAATATATCTTAGTATGTCTAATTTAAATTCATAAATTTTAATTTTTATTATATCTTAATATGAATTTACTAATAAGAACATCACATATTGTGGGTGTTTGGGAAGTGAGTTTTTTTGTTAATTTTTTTAGTTGTAGGATATTATTGAAGAATTTTTTTTTTTTTGTGTTTGGGAAGATAGCTGAATTTTTTTGTGGTTAGATGTGATATTTGTGAGAGAAAAAGTAAAATGATTATGAGATTTGATGTGATATTTTGTTTGGATTAGTTTTTTTGGGTTTTGTAACCAATTTGTCTTTTAGTGAAAAAAAACAAAAAAAAATCCAAAACACAAACTTCCCAAACACCGCCATTAATTCCTAAAATAATTTTTTTTTCTTCTGATTGTACACTATAATTAGTTATTATTATTCAAATCTTTATATCTTCTTTCCCAAGAGATCAAAATTATTTCTTCTTTTCTTCATCCTCCATCCAAAACTCCAATTCATCCTACCAAAACTTACCATCATCATCAACATCATTATTTTTTATTATTTTGAATCTCTAAACCTTAGTACAAAGTTTGAATAAAATCAAATAATAGATGGGAGTAATAATCAAAATAGTTTTTAACAAACAATTATAAAAGTAATAATCAAATAAAGGAATGCAATGTTAACAAGTAGGAGGGAAAACCAGAGGCCCCGTTTGTTTTCAGAGATAAAATGGAGGGGATTGCTAGTAAGTGGATTAATAGTGAGGGGATTGATAGTGAGAAGATTAAGTAAAATTGTGTTTGTTTTGATGATAGTTGTTAGTGTGGGGATTGTTAAATTATTTTTATATAAAATAATAAAACAAATAAAAAAAAAATTAAACATTAATGTTTTAAAAAAAATGCCCAACATGTAAATTTTTTTAAAATAATAAAAATAAAAAAAAAAATTTCAAAAAAAATAAAATAAATAAAATAATGATTTTTACTTAACAAAAAATACAAAAAATTAAACATTAATGTTCAAAAAAAAAATACCTGACATGTAAAAAATAAAATAAAATAAAAATTTCTAGTCCGCCGGACTATTTTTCTAATACCAAGTCCTACAGGTCTATCCTAATCCCCTCCCCAAGGGGATTCGTAATCCGGAGGGGATTACGAATCCCCTCTCCATCTCTCAAAACAAACATGATATTAGTGGGTTCTACCTCACTATGAATCCCAATCCCCTCCCTATAACCCAAAACAAATGGGTCAGAGAGAAAGGGAAGCACTGAAGCATTAACAACCAAGTATGAAAGAAAACGGAAACTATGAAGAATAAAAAGAAAAAGAAAATCAAATAGTACATTATTTGAGAACTATTTTTTCTTATTAGTGCCTGATACTTATGTATTAATAAGTTTGATTTTTACTTTTTCACGAGCATTCTTGTGGATAATTTATAATGTAAAAGTTTTTTTTTTTTTTTGGTATTTAAAAGTTTTATAATGCTTGTGTAAAAGTTTAGTTTTTTCTATATTTATAATGCTCGTGTGCTTATAAGTTTGTTTGTTTTTTTCTCCCGTATTTGAGAATTATTTTCTGTATTGAAAAGTTTTTGAAATAATTTATTTTTTTTAGTTTGTTTATTATTTATTATTTAGATTTACCTTAAGGGTAATTTGAGAAAAATAATAGGGTGTAATGAGAGTAAAATAAAATTTTAAATAATTAAACAAAATATACTTAAAAATTAAGAGTACTTAATGATTTTTTAAATGTAAATAGAATCTTCCGTTCAGATTCAACTATTTTATGGTAAGGGACGAAAATTAAATTCTAAGCCACATCTTACTTTCTGTGTGCTCGTCCATAGCCATTCAATACATTTACCAAATTTTGAACTTATGATCCAATAAACAAAAACTGAATGTTTGTTCCAAACAAAATTATTAACTTTTTATTTTAATTGATTTGTTTTTTACTTAATATATAAATTTATTGGGTGGACTTGAATTGTAATTAAATTTTAAAACTGGGCTAGAACTAGATTTTTAGGTCCAATGTTGGCACGAGCCAGGTTTAGGCCCAAAGATATCTTTTTGTTTCCAAGCATTTAGACGTGGGCCAAACCCGACCCAAACAATGTTTTTTGAGCCGAATGACTCAACTCTTAGGCCCTGTTTGTTTTCAGAGATAGAATGGAGAGGATTGATAGTGAGAGGATTAATAGTGAGGGGATTGATAGTGAGAGAATTAAAATTGTGTTTGTTTTCATAGTGAGGGGATTAGTAAAATTGTGTTTGTTTTGTTAGTGAGGGGATTGATAGTGAGGAGATTATTAAATTATTTTTTATATAAAATAAATATAAAATAATAAAACAAATAAAATTATAATTTTTACTTAACAAAAAAATACAAAAATATTAAACATTAATGTTTTAAAAAAATGCCCAAGAAGTAAAAAAATAAAAATAAATAAATAAATAAAAATTGCGTTGACCGGTTGACCTGCCGGATGTCCGGCCGAACTTCTGGGCGGACGTCCGTTAACACCCAATCCGAACGGACTAGTTTGCTAATACCATCTCTCACTTTGGATTACTAATACCCTCACCAAAGGCCCATCATAGTCCCTTCGGACTACTAATCTGGACCTCCAAAATCAAAACAAACGAAAGGTTTGTTTACTGTGGACTGTGATAGCGGATAACAAACGGGGTCTTAGTTCTATAACAATTCTAACATATTTTCCTTCATTTCTCTTCAAAAGTTCACCATTGATTAATTTCTCATATTACATAACTCATATACATTATCTTTCATGAAAATAATGTAGTGATGACATTTATATAATTAAAAATTATATTGATGGATTCATTGATTTAAAATGATAAATTCACAATTTAACTACATCATTTTATATAAATTTACTTCATTTCATATGTGGGCATGGGATTCTTTGTCTTTTCTTTTTATATTTTTTTCTCATCTTAATCCGCTTTTAATTATTGAATTATGTCTTGAAATTCGTATAATTTGACATTTTTTTTTTATAATCTAATAACAAAGATTATATTAAGACAAAATGTCAAAAAGTTTGAGGACTAACATACTTACAACCCACTAGGAAGTGTTTGTACTTAGAGCATCTCCAGTAAATTTGTCAAACTTAACTTATTGATAATATCTGCTACTACCTAACAATAAGACTTGCTAACCATGGAGAATTTGTTACCAATCACATGAGAGGGAGAGAGAGAGAGAGAGTCAACAAAAGAGGAGGAGATGGGACAATGGCTGCCTGATGTGTCAATTAGACTAAAGAGAGAGAGTCAGAGACAAAGGAAGGGGCTTGGACACTTTTTTTTTTTTCAATTTTATATATGCACATTTTTTAAGATTGTGATCATTTGCATTTAAAAATTGTAGTGGAAAATTTTTATTGTATTATTTAAGGGTTTGAAATAATTTTTTTTTTAATTTAAAATATTAATATTGGATGATATAAGGGTTATTTTTTAGCAAATCCTATTCTTAAATATTTTATTCCATTTAACTTATATTTTTTTAGGATAAATTACAAATACACTTTCTGAGATTTGTTAAAATACGAATTACCCCTGTGGTTTGAAAAATTACTAACGGGTCGTTTCACACATTAAAAATAAACACTAAATTATACTAAATTCTTTAAAATAATGGTAAGTCCATATATCGATCCACAGGGACAAACCGGAAATTAAACTAATCTAATTGTTAAATTCATAAATCAATTTTGATGAAAGAAATGGTTGTTCATAACCTAATAACAATTAAATTAAATAAAGCGAATAAACTACCAATTATAATTGAAGATGAAGATACTGATTTTGAGAAAAACCTAAGGTAATGAATTCACCACTAGTTACATAAATAAGGCTTCAATTTAAGACTCAATTATGTTATGGTTCGAACTTCGCAACTACAAGCTTGAAACATTTATCAAGAAAATTAATACGGTCAATGTGTAGGCACGAACTATCTCAACTAGTACGAGTCGTTCGCTCTAAACTAGGATAGCAACACGACTTGTCTCTCGTAGTATGGCTCGTCGCATACCTTGAACATGAAATAGTAGAAAACTATTATATGAAAAGCATTTAACAATCACAGAAAACTGAATACTCGAAGAAATAATAGAAAGTTATATTAGAAAACTTCTTGAGAACCACACAATTGTTCAAACCATTACATAAACAAAAACCAAAAAGAAGCCTATTTACATGGCTAGGGTTTCATCAAAACCCTAGAAAAGAAGAGCCTAGCCACTCATGGAGAAGTGGGAAGAGGTAGAGGAAGTGGAAGCGGAAGTGGAAGAGAAAGAGGCCCCCATGAAAGTTACCTTTGAAGTTTTAGAAATCCCTTCTTCAAACCCTAGCCTCTCTTTTTCTTAGAATATTTTTTAAACCCTATTCCAGCCTATTTTGTGCCTTTAATACCTTTGTTGTCTTCCAAACAGGTTTAAAATAGTGGCACAAATTTCGAGGTAGGGCCGCACGTGCGGGAAAAACCCTTCGCACGTGCAAGAAGCTTAGGCCCTCTTTGGCTGCGAGGCAAAAACCGCACGTGTGAAAATGGGCCTCCGTACGTGCGAGAATCAATTTTCTGCTCCCACTGTGTACAAACCTAATTGACATTAAACAGACATAAAATGTATAGTTTGTCAAGCAAGTAAAGTTAAGCGATCCTAATTAATAGCCTCAGTATTACTCAATTCGACCTTAATCACATCCCTCAACTTATAACTTGCTAGTCCTCAAGTAAGGAAAAGAGAAAGAAAAATAAACTTAAACAAAATCTAACTATCTCCTCTTTCGTGGGAAGAATGGTTGCATTTAGAATATGCAACAAGCCTTTAAACCACAAAGTTAAACCGCAAGTGGATGAGTAAAGTCTCGTGAGGGTTTCCAAAAATGATACCCACAAACATTAACATATTCACATCTACCCAGCAACAATCAATCACACTACACCACTCAAGAATTAACTTATGTACCACTACAGTGCAATATTAAGACATAATGAGTCATTGAAGGCATAGTAGACAAGCATGAAGGAATCTATTGAGTAGAGACCGCAATTTAGTATTACACAAATTACGTTCTATTTACTTGTGAATGCTAGTAGAACATATCATCAGTAACCTCGGTATAACGTGTAATCTCCATATTAGTTAATTGACCATTATAATAGTCTAGTGTAACTCATAATAACCCCCAACATATACAAACAAGATTAAACTTTTGTAGCTAGGATTCTCATTTATTTATTTATTTATTTTGGGAAGACTGTGCAATGTCCTGATCCATTAAGCTTTTTAATCAACCCATGTAACAAGTATTAGGCTAATGACTCCCAAAGCAGATGATTTTAGGGCACTAGGTGTGAAGACACCCCTGCGGGCTTAATAACTCGAGCTGAAAAGACTACAAATCTGAATAAGTCATTTTCCTTATTTTTCCTTAACTGTGCAACGTCTAGGTCGTCCCTTAAGCTTTCTAATTAACCCATGCAGCAAATATTGGGCCAATGACTCCAAAAGCAGACGGTTTTAAGGCACTAGGTGTGAAAACACCCCTACGGGCTTAATAACTTGAGTTATAGAGGCTACGAACCCAAACAAGTCAAGTGTTTTTTTTTTTAATTAATTTTTTTATTTTATTTTGAGAATCAAGGCTAGTCATTTATTTTTTTTGCAACATTAGCAATTATCAATGATGTATACCAGGGATTATAATAGAGAGGTCATCGCTATGATAGTGTGTTCATGTGAAACAAGGCGTACTTATGATATGTGTACTAATACCACAATCACAAACAACTATCCTAGTGCAAACATCACATATGAGTGTTTACCCAATAAACCCTTTTCATACAAGTCTACTATGCTCCCCAATTAACATATGCAAATATCATCACCCTACTGGCAATAAGTCGACATCAAGTGAAGTAGTGCAATCAAGTGAAGCAAGTATAAACATGAATTAGCCAAATATAAATGCACAAAAGAAAATACCTTTATCCCCCAACTTGAATATGATATTATTCTCAATGAAAGCAAATGCTAAGTAAATAGAAATGACAGAATATTACCAAAGATTGTAGGTGCACATCCAGGTAGGCAAATAGTAACACACACAAACACACACATTTTATTTATATTTTTTTAATTTTTGTGTTTTTTGTGTTTTTTTTGGAAAGAGAAACAACTAAAAGCAAATACAGAAATAAAAGAGACAAAGAAAGAAAGAGAAAAGAAAAAAAAAGTAGACTGGTACTACGGAAAATCCGGTGATGGTGGTGGGGGGAAATGTTGGGCAAACAAGGCGTTCATCAATGATTGCGTCTCAAACGCTTCGTTGTGAACCCGGGTGCCGAGCTGGTCAAAACGTTGTTGGCTCGACTCTCGAAATGTATAAAAGTCAGTTTGCAGCGATACAACTTACTGCTAAATGTCGAGCTAGCGGGCGTTGAGCTGGTCGAAAGTCGCCTGAGAATAGTCCCGATGTGCCTGAAAATCCATGCGCAACCCCATGAGAATTTGGTGGTGATTGTGAAGAGTACTGTGGACCTAATCCATAGAGTACTAGAGCTGTAAGTACTCCTCGTGAGTTATGTATAGTGGGTCCCCTTGGGGAGGCACGGGGGAGGCAAGATAAGGTGGTTGGTCGTGGACGGGGTCATGGGCCTCATCAACTAAGGCACCAACTTGTTGTGAGATGCAGGATAAGCTATGCTGCCATTCCCGCTGCCCGAAAGTCGGATAAACAGTGTCAATCTCCTCAGTTGGATCAATTGGGAGGCCGTTCAGCTCGAAGACAAGTGTAAGCAAGTTGGCAAATGGCAGGGGGCAAGTCAGGTTTTGCATAGGTTGAGACTGAATGGCTTCTTGCATAAATTTGTGCATATGCATCCAAATCACGTGCGCAAGCGGTACTTGATCACCATGTTGTTAACCATGTAGGACCCGGACAAACTCCATGCGACACTCAGCTTTATGCCCAAGTGGAAGGGCATTCTTATGTGTCACTGAGTCAATGAATAACAAGCGGCTAGACAGCTTACTTCAACGCAAACACGTGTAACTTGCGTCACCGTGGCCCCCCGAGAAGTATTATTGGATAAGGCTGTGTATAGGTTACCGACCCTCAACTTTCGGGAAGGGCTGGTGGTCCGCCTTGGAAAAAAACCCTAACACTTGGGCAATCATGGATTCTATGATGTTGACGATGTGGCCATCAATAATGAACAGAAGTCCTACATCAGTGAGCAACTTGTACATGTTTTGGTAGAAGAGCCGTACCAGACGAGGATAAGTGGGCTCCGTAACAATGCAAAGACCTAATTGTTGCCGGAGGCGGAGTTGCTCAACGGCCTAAGAGGTGACTGGGTCATTCTGAAAATAGTTGATGTTGAACTGTGTGAGCTTGTGAAGCGGGGGTGAAGCCCACTCCGATCGTGGGAACTCAACCAGTGGTGGTGGCGAGGATGATGGTGACGATGGCGACGGTGGCCCCAAGAAGAACGAACCTCCAAACTTTTTGGAGGCCCGGGTGGATATCCGTTGACTCATGTCCTGCACACACCAACAACAGACATATATACCCGTGGAACCAGCATGAGAAAAAAGTAAGATATTAAAGCACAAGTCTGTCCATTGATGTACCACATGCAATTCTCATCATTTTTCTTATTCTTGTTTTTATTCTTTTTTTTTTGGTAATAAATGAAACCTAAAATAAAATAAAATAAAATAAAGTAAACTAGACACATTAACATTTTATTTAAATAACGAATGATTAAACAAATAAAAATGAACTACACTAACTAGTAATGAATTAAGCTACAAATAATAATGAGATGATTAAAAAAAAAAAAAAAATAAACAACTAAATAAATAAATAGATAACTTACGAAATAAAATGAAATAGAAAAGCTAAGCATACGATTTTTTTTTTTTTTTGCAACAAATGAAACCTAAAATAAAATAAAATAAACACATTAACATTTTATGTAAAGAACTAAACAAATAAAAATGAACTACACTAACAAGTAATGAATTAAACTAACAAAGAATAATGAGATAATAATAAATAAATAAACAACTAAATAAATAAATAGACAACCCAGGAAATAAAATGAATTAGAAAAGCTAAGCATTAGAATATATATATTTTTTTGGTGTGGGCCGCACGTGCGCCGGAGATGGCTGCATGTGCGGTGGTTGTCTTCTTGGCTGCCCAGATTTTTTTTTTTTTTTTTTTAAGATGAGCTAGGGAAAATTTTTCTTTGCAAATTTTTTGCAGAGTTTGATCCATAGTACTTCTCCATGAGTTTCTCGAATGTGTGGTCTCTGGATCTGGAGGCTACGTACTGGGATGAGGTGGTTTTGGATCGGAGGGTGGTGTACATTGAAGGAACGTTGGAGGTGGGTTTGAATTTGAATTTCTTGAAGATGTGGGTTGCCATTGATGCACAGTGAGGTTTGGGCTCTGTGAATGGAAGAGACTAGCTTGTGCACACTGCTCACTGATGCACCACAATTTTTTGCCGAAGTCCATTAACCCAACACAACAAAAAAACGAAGAACAATAAAGAAATAGAAATTGAAAAACTTATTCACCCAAAAAATAAAAAATAAAAAACAAATTGAAAAATGAAAAAGGATTGAAATTTAAAATCCATGTACAATTAATGCAAATCAACACTCATCTACAACTCTCTCCTACTGTTTCACCACTAATCTATGCCATAGAAAGCAAATCAAAGCAAAACTCTGTTAAATCTGACTCAAACAAGCATTTTTTTGGATTCAAGAAGAAAGAAAACCCAGATCAAAGTTTGAAGTGTGAACCTCTTTGAACATGAGAATTTTGGGGATGATTCTCTGTGAGGACAAACAACAAACACCAAACACCAAAGCTACAAAATCAAGGTAAGAGTTGTAGCCAATAGGAATCGGTGGCGGCGGGGCGGCGTTGGGCAGCGACAACTTCTTTCTTCTTTCTTAGCTCTCTCTTCTCATCCTTCCTCTCGATCTACAAACTCTACAAATTTTATTTTATTTTTTTTTGGGTCTGGCTCATCAAAACGACGTCGTTTTGGCGAGGGATCATCTCAGCCATTAGTTCCATTAATGGGACACGTGTCGTGCCATGAAAGATCACTTTACAGGATCATTCTACAGGATCCGAATGCTTCCTGCATATCCATGAATACGATTTGTAATTTCTTGTATTTTGTGGGAAAATGATATTTGCAATTTGTCACGGATGAAGTTCACTAATATTTTTCATCACTTGCATCCTCATGTATACATCATGTTTGTTATATGAATCAATGTAGTAGAACTGTCTTAGTACATGAGTCTCCCACTATTGTGAGGTGAAAAAAATTAAATGTACACAATCTTCATTATATGTAATTTCTTATATTTTGTGGGGAAAATGATTTTTGTACCGGATGAATTTCGCTACATATTTTTATCACTTACATCATTATAGTATTATATTAGGCATATTGTGTTTGTTAATGTAGGCAGTTCAAATGCCGGAGGCTATTGTCATTTTGCGAAGTCTGAGAGGGTCAGATACAAGGAGACTATTTGTGTGGATCAATGTGAAAATTCTGATAAAATCTATCCCGCGATATATAACCTCTATTTTATTGGTTGCATTGTACGAAGCTCTAGTCATTACGAAGTTTGAGGAGTTTCGAGTGTAACCAATCTTACTATTAGGTGCGAAGACACTATTTTCATGAATTAACATAAGAAATTGAAAAAATAAAATTTGATTTAAAAAACTCTCCCCATATTTGTTTGGGACTAATTTGTGATTCATTGGGAACTCATTTGACACCCAAAATCACAAAATAAAAGTCTGACGCAGAATCATTAAATTTTTTATTTATTTAAAATATACAGTTTGACAATTTCTTTCAAGGTATTACACATCTCAGATATGAACACCCACTATAAAAAAAATAATAATAATAAAAAATAAAAATTGTTGCCGCAGTTTTTGAGCAGCAACAACAATACATGGCTTCATTTGATTAACCATTAATCATTAGCCCCAAATGCTTTACATAAACAGGTTATATATCATCCTTTATTCCAACTCCACATTGCGTAGTAGAGTTCATACACAACAAAATGTCACCTTATTCACATTTGAGAAAGAACTGAGACATTTCAAGGAGTGGTACTCACCGAGATCTCTTGTGGCATAGGTGAACTTTGCTGGTCAAAAAATGTGATGGTATAACCAGAGGCTGCAACGGCTTTAGAGCCATCGTGAACTGTGCAAATGAAGGCTGCATGTTTGGATCACTGAACATTCATAGAAAGAAAGAAATTAGTCATAGGATATATAGACTTTGAGGTGTATGTTGGGCCATATTTGATTCACAAATAGGATAAGGTGAGATAAGTAATCTGGGATTACAATCTCAATAATAATATAACTTATCCCAAGGAGGGTATTTTTGAAATTTTGCAACAAAAATGTTATCTCATGATAAGTAGAAACTAATCAATGGCTCCAATTTATTTTACGGGGCATCTAAAGTAGAAACTTAATATTGTCATTGGGCCTTCGAATCCATCAGGACGTCTAAACACATCCTTAAACATCCAAAAACTTGCATCCGGATTACTAATATATGATCTACATCACAATGAAAAATCCAATCAAACAACCACAAGATCCATAATATGAATAACTCTCCAAGACTTTTGATCCTAATTCGAACAAAGTCCCAAATTGGCAGATGACTAATTACAACTAGGTCCGGTTGTGTATTCTAGAGATGCAAAGGGGTTTGGGTTAGGAAAATCATATCTAGAAAGACTTTTTGAATGTGAATATTACCACAATGGGGATGAAAGTTTCATCACAAAATTAGTGAGAAGTTACCGTGTCAAGAAAATCCCTCTTCTTTGAAACCTTGGCTAAGCCTTCCTAGCAAAGAATTTCTCATTCTCTTCAACGCCATTCAAGGCTGTGATGAGAGAGAAGGCAACGATCCCTCGTGGTGAAGATAACCAAGGTATTGGAATCATTTGATATTAAGTTTGGGAGTGTTGAGCAATTCCAAAGACAATAGAGGGAAGTTATAATTGTTTCAATTGTGAACAGCCAAACACAATGGGTTTGATAAAACCTATTGTCTTGGTTTCTTGGCAATCTGAGGAGGTTTAATATTGCGGTTACTCAGGCAAAGTCCTTGCTTATCATAGTTGGGAATCCACACATTGTCAGTAAGGTACTTTGTGTTGTTATTTTTATTTTTTATTTTTTTTGATTCAAAGGAAATAGAACAAAAGCAGGAAAGAAACAGGGACACCAAGTCCTTACACAAGATGCCCCCACCATGTCTGCTATCAACAGACTTACAATGGCACTTGGTGGGTCATCAAGCACTACCAGATTGTCTTGGTGGGTTGCTCCTAAATTTGCTAGTCCATCTGCACATTTGTTGGCCTCTCTAGGTGTGTAACTGATGGAGCAATTGCACCTGTGCATGAGAAATTCGGTGTCTTCGAGGAGAGCTCTTTGCGCAAAATTTGGAGGAGTGTCCCCTTTGATGAATAGCACCACTTGCTCAGAATCAGTTTTTATAAGAATGTCTGTCATTCACATTTATGGTGGTTACTTATGTTTGTATACACACAACTATTGGCTTAATGTGAGCTGTGGTAAATAAATGTTAATGCGAACTTTCACATTACAAATGCATATTGGTAAAATAACACATTGTTGTTTGCACTAATATGACTATTTATGAATGTGAATATTAATATTGATTAATAATGTCATGATCACAATACCAATTGCAACACATTACAATGTGATAATTTACAACAAGCAATGACTCATTACAATGTGAATATTAACACCATGTAATAATCATGCAAAACTCATACAATAATCAGTGATATGTAAACATTCACATTATTCAACAACCATGCAATCATCAGGCTACATTGCACGTCATGCAACTATCACATGCTTCTAATGTTAAAGTTCACATCATCAAATGCAAAATATTAAAATATGATAATCCACAACAACAATAACTTCAGTGGATGTGCACGTTCACATTCATTGAAATATCCACCCAATAAGTATACACGCATTGATACATAATACCATATCAATTCATCTCGAAACAAAAAGTTGAATCCAACTTTATTGAACATACAGTTGCTAACAAAAAATGGTGCTAATCTTCATTCAATAATTCTGAACTTCAAAACCACAATAATGGAAGAGAACAGAGTTTCAAAACTGCAACAGTGAAAGAAAACAGAGCTTCAAACTGCAACAATGGAAGAAGGTAGTATTCGAATGTTCTCTAACCTTCGTCCAACAATTCTGAACTTGAAAACCGCAACAGTAGAAGAAAATAAAACTTGAAAACCGCAACAATAGAAAAAAAATTAGAGTTTCGAACCACAACAATAGAAGAAGAAAATATTCAAATGTTCTCTCTTCACTAATGTGTAAACAAAACTCATACAAAAACGTATAATGAAAATGTATCTATTGATTCTTCCAATATCTCTAATCACCAAAACTTCCAAAATAGAAATAACAATATATGAAAAATGTTATATCTTATTGCGTATGATACTTACCATCAAAATAGAACAAAGGGTATAACAGTCCCCAAAAAAATTATAAATAAGGCAAAAAAGACCTCTTGAAATACAAATCTAAATATATGAAACTTGATGGAACACAAAAAAAACCTTGTGAATTTATTGGGCTATCAATCTACTAAAAAGGATTTATAAATAAATATCTCTTGCTATAATAGACATCCTCCATTATAACCTTGAAATTGAGAGGATCTCAATTCTATTTTTTATATATATTTAAAGAGTCTACATTCTTACCTAACATATTTTAATAACACTTTTGAAATATTTATATTTTATTATTTTTTATCATATAACACCTTTTAACAAATAATTTTACCTACAATGTTGGAGATGCTTCCATACCAAGTCAATAATAAAACAAATCTCAAATCCTAATAAAAAAATAATAAAATAAAACATACCCTACACACCAAACAACCGAACCCATAATCCACGTCCAAACAACATCAACAACCGACCAAATATGGCTAGATGTAGCAATCTCACTCAGCAATTATTGTCAGTTGTTGAGGGCTTAGCAATTATTGTCAACTGCAGAGGACTTCTTATTTATCACAAGAACAAAATGAGATCCAACGATCGAAACTTTGCACAGTTGGAAAATGTATGACATGTGTCGCACTCATCTTTTTCATTTTCGCCTCCCCAAACTATTTGGGCCGCCGAATCTTCTATCCAAATATATTTTTTATTTTATAATTATATTGTAAGATTTTTATGTTTCAAAATTTCAATTAATTTTTTTCCCCACAAAACTCAACACGGAAAAAAAAAAAAAAAAAAAAAAAGCTTAAAATGCCCTAAAATATATTACCTAAATTTATTCATAATGATGTTAGTTATTAATTGAATTAAAAACTAATCACTTAAAATCATAACTCCTAACACATTATTAAACATAAATTTAATAATTATGTTTTAGAGATTCCTAAGTATTTCTCTAAACAAAGAAGCCCAAATTTTAAGTATTTTTGTGCCATTTAAGCATTTTTTTTGATAGAAGAGGCCCCTTCTATTTCTTCTCTTGTTTAGTTAGAAGTTTTTGCAACTATGCAATTTAATTTATCACTCGTTCCAATCTTACCCCTTCAAAAAAATCTTAATTACAAGATCGTGTTCTAAAATTTCAATGTTTCAAAATCATATTATATTAGTGTTCTAAGACTTCTATATTTCATAATTCATATCACACCATATAAACATAAATATACTAAAGAGGAGATTAAAAAAAATTGAAACAAACAATCTTTGCACAATTATCAAAACTCCGAACCCATACATTTAGGTGAACTAATCTAATTACATGGTTGGACAGAAATCAATCACAAAATCTAACACAAACATTCCATATAAAATTATAAAAAGTGAAATTCACATCATACGAGATTATTGAGTCCAATTTTGTACCCAATCTTCCCTAGCAATTCATTGATTCAAGTACACGACCACACAAAATGACAAACACTAGGGGGGAAAAAAACAAACAAACACATATCAAAGAAAAGTACATAACAAAATTACACAGTAATATCGAAACGGATATGTCGGAGGAGCACAGGAACAACAATGTCCGGCGAGCTCAACTGCGGCAAATGACCGTCAGTTGACATGACCTCAACGATTGACTTGCCGCCAAGGTTCTGATGGAGGTACTCGGAAACCACCACTGGCACGGCCAAGTCCTTCATGCTCTGTATTATGTGACATGGCACGGTCACGTTGCACAATAAATGCCTCAAATCGCTCTGAAATATAGTCTGCCCGACACACAACGCTATGTCTGGCCTCATGTTGAACAAAGTCCGGCTAAACTCTTGCACCGCCACTGAATCCATGTCGCCGCCCACTGCCAATGGTGCGAATCCAAAGCACCACGCCTTGTAATTTGATTGCATTGCTTCGAATAGCTGATCTAGATCTTCTTGTTCGAACCCTCCGTAGTAATCCACATCGTTCAAATACCTAAAACACAAAATCAAGGGTTGTCGTTTGAGCTACTTGATTTACAAGTTAATTTAGTCCATAATATATATATATATAAAAATAGATAAAAATTACCAAAAATAAAAATGATTGTATTTCCACTACTATTAGAAAGAAAGAAATTATATAGAGTTATGCTAGGGATCTTAAACAAATTACCAAATAAATTACTAAACCTCTCACATGGGTGTGGATCCATGTGAGAGGTTTCGTAATTTATTTGATAATTTGTTTGGGGTTTATAGCATTTTCCAATTATATATAACATTGAACTGAGTGAGATTTTTTTTTTAATGAACAATCTTAATATTATAAAAAAATTCTAAACAAGCCATATGTTATGTTTATCACAAAATCTCATCATTTGAGATAGGAATTAAACCTATAATACAAGAAAGCTCTTAAATTCCCACTTAACTTATAACCGAAATATCAAAAAAACATTTGTTTGATTTGAAATTTTCAAATACAGTTTGTTGAATTTTTAATTCATAATTTTTTTATTTTTAGTAATTTTTTTTTTTTTTGTAACATTTTAATCAGTTTTTTTAACCTTTCAAATTCTCTTTTAAAATTTTTAAACAATTTTATACTTTTTAATTCTAATTTGTATCCAGATTAAATTTAAAAATCATCATTATTTTTTATTTATTAAAATGTTAAAAAAAATTAAAAATTAAAAAATACGAATTAAAAATTATTTTTAAAAATTTCAAACCAAATAGAGTGGAGAAACCACTCAAATACAAACCGAGTATTAAAAAAATACACTATGAATCTCTAAACACATAATGTGTCATTATTAAAATTCATCTAAAAAAATATACATTATGTGATATACCAAATTGAATTTTTTAAAAAATATTTTTATATATTAGAGATCTGACGAAAATGGCACAAACAATAAATTTTGGGATTAAAAAATGTAAATAATCCCAAAATAAAATTATCGTAAATTGAGAGAGCTGAAATTATTACCTTGGAGAAGCAGAGATCATGATGATTTTGGCGAAAAGGTCAGGACGAGTAATAGAAGCAATAGCGCCAATAATGGCGGAGACAGAGTGGCCAACAAAAATGCAGGATTGGACTCGAAGCTCTTCCAAAATAGCGAGCACATCGTAGGCATAGCCTTCGAGAGTAGAGTAGCGATCGAAATCGAAGTATTCAGGGTTGGTTGTTCCAGCGCCCATATTATCGAAGAGGATGACTCGGTAATCGTCGACGAGATGAGGGACGAGGTGTTTCCAGACCGATTGATCGGTGCCGAAGCCATGAGCGAGGACGATTGTTTGATGATCGCTTGAGCCTAAGATCTTGATGTTGTGAGCTTCTTCAACTATTCCCATCTCGATCTTCTTTTTCTTCCTTGGTTTTTGTTGTGGTTTGATCTGCTGTTGGAGGAGGTTTGGGGGCTTGAAAGCGTGGAGTGAGGTTTTTTAGTTGGGAAGTGGAGACAGTGTGGACGCGGGACAATATGAACCACAAGTGGGTTTAATATTTATAATATTGATAAGATATTGGGGGGTGTTTGGGAAGTTTGGTTTTTCGATTTTTTTTTGTTTTTTTGTTTTTTTTTAACTAAAAAATAAATTGATTATGAAATTAAAAAAAATTAATTTAAATAAAATATTACATCAAACTCTATAATTATTTCACTTTTTATCTTATAAATATTACATCTAATCATAAAAAAACTTAACTATCTTTCCAAACATAAAAAAAAAATTCTCTAATAATATCCTACAACTAAAAATACTTAAAAAAAAAACTCACTTCCCAAACCACCCCATTGTTTGTTGGGTGGGGGATATTTGCTGATATTAGGAGGTCATTTGGACAACTTGCTAAAAAAAGTCAGTTTTGTGATTTTTTATTTTTTTTATAAAAAAAAAATTATAAAAAATCAGTTTTTTCAGTAAAAAAAAAATCACTAAAAATTAAAAAACAATCAAAAAATTAACTTTTTTATCAATTTTTCAAAACACCACTAGGCGGGGCATGCAAACATAAAAAAATAATGGGGAAATTACCAATTTTTATTTATTTATTTAGGATTTAGCGTGTTTTTCATTATAAACTCCAATATTTTAATTTCAGTCGTGATTTAGCGGGTTTTTTTGTTTTTGTTTTTGTTTTTTTTCTTTTCTTCTTCCTCGTTCGAACAGAACCAGAGGGGAGGGGATGGGAAGAGAAGAAGAGAGAGAGGGGGAGGGAAGGGGAAGTATTAAAAAAATACACTATGAATCTCTAAACAGTTTTTAAAAACATATACATTATGTGATATACCAAATTGAATTTTTAAAAACATATTTTTATGTATTAGAGATCTGAAGAAAATGACACAAACAATAAATTTTGGGATTAAAAATGTAAATAATCCCAAAATAAAATTATCGTAAATTGAGAGAGCTGAAATTATTACCTTGGAGAAGCAGAGATCATGATGATTTTGGCGAAAAGGTCAGGACGAGTAATAGAAGCAATAGCGCCAATAATGGCGGAGACAGAGTGGCCAACAAAAATGCAGGATTGGACTCGAAGCTCTTCCAAAATAGCGAGCACATCGTAGGCATAGCCTTCGAGAGTAGAGTAGCGATCGAAATCGAAGTATTCAGGGTTGGTTGTTCCAGCGCCCATATTATCGAAGAGGATGACTCGGTAATCGTCGACGAGATGAGGGACGAGGTGTTTCCAGACCGATTGATCGGTGCCGAAGCCATGAGCGAGGACGATTGTTTGATGATCGCTTGAGCCTAAGATCTTGATGTTGTGAGCTTCTTCAACTATTCCCATCTCGATCTTCTTTTTCTTCCTTGGTTTTTGTTGTGGTTTGATCTGCTGTTGGAGGAGGTTTGGGGGCTTGAAAGCGTGGAGTGAGGTTTTTTAGTTGGGAAGTGGAGACAGTGTGGACGCGGGACAATATGAACCACAAGTGGGTTTAATATTTATAATATTGATAAGATATTGGGGGGTGTTTGGGAAGTTTGGTTTTTCGATTTTTTTTTGTTTTTTTGTTTTTTTTTAACTAAAAAATAAATTGATTATGAAATTAAAAAAAAATAATTTAAATAAAATATTACATCAAACTCTATAATTATTTCACTTTTTATCTCATAAATATTACATCTAATCATAAAAAAACTTAACTATCTTTCCAAACATAAAAAAAAAAAATTTCTAATAATATCCTACAACTAAAAAAATTTACAAAAAAAACTTACTTCCCAAACCGCCACATTGTTTGTGGGGGGATATTTGCTGATATTAGGAGGTCATTTGGACAACTTGCTAAAAAAGTCAGTTTTGTGATTTTTTATTTTTTTTATAAAAAAAAAATCATAAAAAATCAGTTTTTCCAGTCAAAAAAATCACTAAAAATTAAAAAAAAATCAAAAAATTAACTTTTTTATTAACTTTTCAAAACCACTAGGCGGGGCATGCAAACATAAAAAAATAATGGAGAAATTACCAATTTTTATTTATTTATTTAGGATTTAGCGTATTTTTCATTTTAAACTCTAATATTTTAATTTTAATAATTTAAATTCTGAATTTTTAATTGTGTCCCAATGTTGACTCTCTGTCTGTTTCGTTTGTTTCTTTTGTTTCTGTTAATTTTTTACACTTATTTAATATACGTGTCATTTTTTGATTCGTTCATAATTATTGTAATTATTTTATTCCAAAATTACTTTTTTTTATTTTTTTTTATCACATCTCTATCTCTCTCTCTCCCAAGATGAACGATGGCCGACCTCCGGATGCCCCATCGCTGACCTGTAGATTCAATGGACAATCGGCGAAGAGATTCAATGGACGAGGTTCAGTGGATTCAATGGATCTATGAAAAATCTTCAACGGACAGAGATCTTCAACGGAGATTTGTAAGTAATTTTCAATAGAAGAAAAATGAAAGGTATAGTTATTCAAACACCTTCAACAATTTCAAGAGGAAACCTTCCATTATTAGCTTTGGTACCTTGTTGTGCCATAATTTCCAGGAGAGCCACCTCAACTTCCCCTTTATGTAAGTTTGCCAGAAGCTCAATTTTACACCACAATGAAAGAATGTACTGTAATGTGGTGTTTGTAAGTTGTATCACTTCTCACATATACAAGAAACCTGAAATCTATGTGGTTAACACAAGCTTTTGTGACAGATTCAATGGTGATCGAGATTCAACTGTAACATATCTCTCATCTCTTCTACGACGACACCTCCCTTACGTGACAGCGGCGACAAAGGGATTTGGTGTGGCTTCTCTCTCTCAGTATCACGGCACTATCTTCGCTCCAGATATGAATCTGAAGAATCTCATACTCACAAGAACCACCTTGAAACACCGGAACATTGCTACGGCCAAGAATGCTATAGCAGCGGATCCAGTGACAGCGACTTTGTTCAAAGCGGCGACACTAGTAGGAGTGGCCGATGGACTAAGATTGGAAGCGATCGACGACGGAGTCATAGTGGCGACGGTGGGAGTCATGGACGGAGTGATGGAAGATCCAATCACAGAGAGAGAGAGAGAGAGAGAGAGAGAAGAGTGAGAGATAGAGAGAATGATTTCTATAGAAATAGTTTCCAGAGTAAGAGATAGAGAAAATGGGACTGATCGACGACAGAGGGAAGAGAAGATAGGATGAGAAGAGAGAAGACGATGGGGAGAGAGAAAGTGTTGGAATAAAATAATTATAGTAATTATGAACGAATTAAAAAATGATATGTGTACGAAATAAGTGTAAAATGTTAACATAATAAAAAAGAAATAGGTGGAGGGTCAACATTGAAACACAATTAAAAATTCAAGATTTAAATTATTAAAATTAAAATGTTAAGGTTTAATGTAAAGGATACCTTAAATTTTGGAGTTTTTTTTTGTAATTTTCCCAAAAATAAAAATTGGGGGCTTCACAATTTTTTTATTTATTTTTTAAGGTCTAATTTATTTATTTTTTTTTGGTAAGAGAGAGCTTGACGGTTTTGATGATATGAATCATTTATTTTATTGAGTTTTATGTATAAATTATTTATGAAAAAATTTCAATGATTCATAGTTATATAATTTTGGATAAATTATAAATACACCTCTGAGATTTGCACATGAGATTTCATGTGATATTTAATAGATTTAATGATGTAATTATTAATTGGGTGGTTACATAAAGTTTAATGTGATATCTAGGGCATTTAATGTTGTAATTAATAAATTTTACTGCATATTATAGTTTACTAAGCTATTATATATTGAGATTTAGGTTTTTATTATAATATTATTAGATTATACTAGCTCTTAGGTTATTATATATATAATAACATAGAAGTATTCAAGTAGATTTAGGAGATTAAAAGGAAAAGAGGTTGACCAAGTTGTGAGAGAGAGAGAAAGAGAGAGATCAGAGAAGACAAAGAAAAGGGCGGCAGCAAGGAAAAAAGATGAGAGGGAAGAAAAGGAAAGATTAGGGTTTTGTTTTGGTGACTCTAGTAGTTTTCTAAATATTTTTTGATCTTCAATAAAGTATTGTGAATACAAATCTCACTTCTCTTTATTTATGTTTAATTCTTGTTTTTATCTATTTGTTTGATATTAGTTTGATTTTGTGTTTACATAAAGATGATAGATTAATTTTAATTATTTTGACTAGTGGTGTATGTAAAGTTTAGGGTTCTTAGATAATTAACTGATTTTAATTATTTTATTTAGTTGTGTATGTAAAGTTTATGATTTTTATTGATTGAATTTAATTATTTTCATTAGTTGGGTAGGTCAAATTTAGGATTTTTATATGGATTTATTTTATTATTGTAATCACATTCATAGTTATATGAAATTTAAAATTAATTAGGAACCCATAGATAAATTCCTTATAGTCCACCATGACGCCATGGATTGTTGTTTTATTTGAGTGATGGTGAGAAAGAATGTATAAAAAAAAGTGAGGATTATAAGATTTATTTAAATGCCTTAGGTTTGGCATTGTTATGTTGTTCTCATGAGTGAGATGCTTTGTATATAGATATTTGTCACGATATTGTTGCCTCGTTCTCATGAGTAGACGAGTGCTTTGATTTGCGCGCGTACGTATATGCTAACCATCCAGGGAGTGTGAGTCAAACTCAGAACGATATCCCCGTGCGAGTTTGGCTTTGGAGCGGTGTTAGGTATACGGAAGGCACATGAGATATATGTGTAGGCCAGAAGGGGAGAGCTGAAGTGGTGGAGTTAAGGAACAAAGAATTTAATTATGAATTTATTAGTATAGTGTGTATGGTACTGTTACGTACATGATAAAAAAAAATAGTAAACGATCTTGATAAATTATGAAATTTGAGGAGAGGCATGTATACGTGATTTTGGACAACTCTTGTGTTGTAGCTTTTTATTAAAAAGATCGATTAGAACTTATAATCGGATGACCTTGGTTATTGTCGGTTTGATTCATTTTGGTAATGCAGATTTTATAGGCTGTTTTAACCCACAAAATGAGCTCATTTTTATTGGTTTCGCGTAAACTGAAGTAAAACATTATTCTGCACACTTTTCGTGTTTTGAAATTTTTCGAAAAAAATCATCTTAGGGTATTTTTTTTTTGTTCGTTTTCAGCTTCAGATTTTTCGATTGAATTCTGTTTAGATTTTTATATCAAGTTTTTCTTTTAACCTGTTCTGTTTCTGTCAAATTCATTCAAGATTTCTTTTAGAAAATTTGATTCTGTACAACTTTCGTTCTTTGAGTTTTGATCAATTCGAATTATTTAAGTATGAAACGGTGTAATTTTGTATTGTTTTTTAATAAGTTACTTATGATTAAATTATACTAACTTTATTTATTTTGCAGAATGGTGGGTCTTACTAACTTTTTTATGCAGGGCTGACCTACCATATTTTTATTTCTATTTTTTCTATCTTATAATTTATATTTCGTTGTGTACGGACAAGAAACTAAATGCCACCATATCTCGAAAAACTACTCATTCGTCTCGGTGCGGTTAGAATTACTTGTCTTGTCCCGTGATAAGAATTAAATGTATTTTTGTCTGTGTCTGGTGGACACGTGGGTGTTAAATCTTGTACTCATACCAGTATACCTGTATACTGACCCGTTTTGTCTCTTGAGAACTCAGGTGCGTTCTGTTTGAGCGCAGCTGAGCTTACTTTGCAGGATTAGTTGGGGCTACGGTGGTGACGTGGATTTACGATAGTGTTGGACCTGTCGTTTGGACTTCTTTTGTTTTATTGAGCTTATGATTGATATTAGTCTATGTATTTATTATTCTCTTTATGACTTTAGTATTGAAATAATTTAGAATGATTTGTAACCGTACATTATTTAAGTTATTGTTACTTTAATGTTGAGGTATTGGTTAGTTATGAAATTATGGTGGATGTTTTGGTTGGCCTTTAGTTTTTGTTTCACCCCTAAGATTTGGATAATGGAATGTTATTGGGGTTTAGTCCTAATTTAATATTTAATTGTTCGAATTTTAGGGCGTGACAGTTTGGTATACCATTCACCCTGGTGGGACTAAGTTGTATCATGACCTGAAGATGACGTTTTGGTGGGAAGGTATGAAGAAAAACGTAGGAGAGTATGTTTCTCGATGTTATGTGTGCCAACAAGTTAAGGCAGAACACCAACGATCGTTTGGACTTTTGCAGCCTCTTGAGATTCCTACTTGAAAATGGGAGTACATTTCTATGGACTTCGTGGATAGATTGTCGCGGTCTAAGCGAGGCAATGAATCTATTTGGGTGATATTGGATCGACTCACCAAGTCTGCTCATTTTATTCCTATCAGTGTTCACCGAACTACGGATAAACTAACTAGGCTGTATATTCGAGAGGTGGTGCGACTTCATGGCGCACCAGTTTCTATAGTTTCGGATCATGATCCGTTGTTTGTGGCTGAGTTTTGGAAGAGTTTTCAGCATACTTTAGGTGGTAGGTTAGACTTGAGCACGGCTTATCATCCTCAGACAAATGGGCAAACTGAGCGGGTAAATCAGATCTTGGAGGATATGTTGAGAGCTTGTGTTCTCGATCTTGGTAGTAGTTGGGAAGAACACTTGTCTTTAGTGGAGTTTGCTTATAGTAATAGCTATCACTCCAGTATCCGGATGGCCCCTTTTGAGGCTTTGTATGGAAGGCCATGTCGATCACCTGCTTGTTGGATGGAGGTAGGAGATGCGCTGCTGTTAGGGCCAGAGTTGGTGAGAGAGACTACGGAGAAGGTAAACATTATTCGGGAACGTATTAAGATTGCACAGACTTGTCAGGAGAGTTACGCTGATAGAAAACGTAAGGGGGTTAAGTTGAATGTTGGAGATTTTGTGTTTTTGAAGGTCTCACCGATGAAGGGTATCATGCGGTTCGAAAAGAAGGAAAAGTTAGCACCTAGATTTGTGGGACCATATGAGATCACTGAGAGGATTGGTAATGTGGCTTACAAATTAGCTCTACCACTTGCTTTAGCTTTGATTCACAATGTGTTCCATGTATCTTTATTGCGGAAGTGTGTACAAGACCCTTCCTAAGTAATATCACCAGAAGTGTTGGAGATTAGTGATGATCTAACGTATGTGGTGCGACCGGTTACTATTCTAGATTGAGATGTAAAGCAGTTGCGGCACAAGAAAGTGAACTTGATGAAAGTGCAATGGAGCAAAGATGAGAACGATATTACCTGGGAGTTAGAAGAGAAAGTTCGGCATATGCACCAAGAACTTTTTGCCTAGTACTTTCTTCTATCGAATTTCGGTACGAGATTCTTTTGAGGTGTGTATATTGTAGCGACCCTAATTTTCTTTAGTCATTATTTATTATTATTATGGTTATTATTATCTTATTTTATTTTTGACTTTATTAATTGTGTGGTCACATGAGAGTTAATGTAATATTTAATGGATTTAATGTTGTAATTATTAATTGGGTGGTTACATGAGATTTAATGTGATATTTAATGGATTTAATGATGTAATTATTAATTGGGTGGTTACATAAGGTTTAATGTGATATCTAAGGCATTTAATGTTGTAATTAATAAATTTTATTGTATATTATAGTTTATTAAGCTATTATATATTGAGATTTAGATTTATAGTATAATATTATTAGGTTATACTAGCTCTTAGGTTATTATATATACAATAACATAGAAGTATTCAACTAGGTTTAGGAGATAAAAAGGAAAAGAGAGAGACCAAGTTGAGAGAGAAAGAGAGAGAGAGAGAGAAATCAAAGAAGACAAAGAAAGAGGCGGCGGCAAGGAAAAAAGAGAAGATGGAAGAAAAGGAAAGATTAGGGTTTTGTTTTGGTGACTCTAGTAGTTTTCTAAATATTCTTTGATCTTCAATAAAGTATTGTGAGTACAAAACCCATTTCCCTTGATTTATGTTTAATTCTTGTTTTTATCTATTTGTTTGATATTAGTTTGATTTTGTGTTTACATAAAGATAATAGATTAATTTTAATTATTTTGACTAGTGGTGTATGTAAAGTTTAGGATTCTTAGATAATTGGCTGATTTTAATTATTTTATTTAGTTGTGTATGTAAGGTTTAAGGTTTTTATTGATTGAATTTAATTATTTTGATTAGTTGGGTATGTCAAATTTAGGATTTTTATATGGATTTATTTTATAGTTCTAATCACACTCATGGTTATATGAAATTTAAAATTAATTAGGAACCCATAGATAAATTCCTTATGCTCCACCATGCCTTCATGAATTGTTGTTTTATTTGATTACTGGTGAAAAAAGTGTAAAAGAAAAAAAATATTTAAAAACAGTTAGAATTATGAGATAATGCCATAAGATGATTTTTTTCGAAAAATTTCAAACACGAAAAGTGTGCAGAATAATGTTTTACTTCAGTTTATGCGAAACCAATAAAAATGAGCTCGTTTTGTGGGTTAAAACAGCCTATAAAATCTGCATTACCAAAATGAATCAACTGACAATAATCAAGGTCATCCGATTATAAGTTCTAATCGATTTTTTTAATAAAAAGCTACAACACAAAAGTTGTCCAAAATCACGTATACATGCCTCTCCTCAAATTTCATAATTTATCAAAATCGTTTACTATTTTTTTTTTATCATGTATGTAATAGTACCATACACACTATACTAATAAATTCATAATTAAATTCTTTGTTCCTTAACTCCACCACTTCGGCCCTCCCCTTCCGGCCTACACATATAACCCACATATAACCCATGTGCCTCCCGTATACCTAACACCGCTCCGAAGCCAAACTTGCATGGGAATATCGTCCCGAGTTTGACTCACACTCCCTGGATAGTTAGCATATACGTACGCGCGCAAATCAAAGCACTCGTCTACTCATGAGAACGAGGCAACAATATATATATACACAACATCTCACACATGAGAATAAACATAACAATGCCGAGCCTAAGGCATTCAAATAAATCTCATAATCCTCACTTTTTTTTATGCACTCTTTCTCACCATCACTCAAATAAAACAACAATCCATGGAGTCATGGTGGAGTATAAGGAATTTAACTCTGGGTTCCTAATTAATTTTAAATTTCAGATAACCATGGGTGTGATTACAACAATAAAATAAATCCACATAAAAAACCCTAAATTTGACATACCCAACTAAACAAAATAATCAAAATCAATCAATCAACTAAAAATCCTAAACTTTACATACACAACTAAACAAAATAATTAAAATCAATCAATCATCTATAAACCCTAAATCTTACGTCTACAACTAATCAAAATAATTAAAATTAATCTATCATCTTTATGTAAAAACAAAATCAAACTAACATCAAACAAATAAAAATAAATAAATAAATAAAAACAATGAATTAAACATAAATCAAGGGAAGTGGGTTTTGTACTCACAATACTTTATTGAAGATCAAAGAATATTTAGAAACTACTAGAGTCACCAAAACAAAACTCTATCTTTCATTTTCTTCCCTCTCCTCTTTTTTCCTTGCTGCCGCCCATTTCTTTGTCTTCTTTGATCTCTCTCTCTCTCACAACTTGGTCTCTCTCTTTTCCTTTTGATCTCCTAAACCTAGTTGAATACTTCTATGTTATTATATATATAATAACCTAAGAGCTAGTATAACCTAATAATCTTATACTATAAACCTAAATCTCAATATATAATAGCTTAATAAACTATAATATGCAGTAAATTTAATAATTACAACCTTAAATGCCTTAAATATCACATTAAACCTTATGTAACCACCCAATTAATAATTACAACATTAAATCCATTAAATATCACATTAACTCTCATGTGACCACACAATTAATAAAGTCAAAAATAAAATAAGATAATAATAACCCTCCTTTTCAGGTCAATCTTGTGTCCAAATTGAAGCCCCGGAAGTAAGATTTCCAATGGCACCAGCCTTGCATCAAAATTCCAACTGTGCAAAACGTTATACTTGTTTTGGTGAAGGATGCTCAGTTTCGGCTCAACCGGGATGATGCCCAACTTCAACCAATCACATCTCCGCCCTCCGGACTCGGATTTAGGAGATTCTTGAGTGCAAAATGAAGCCCCAGAAGTCTTCTTTCCAATGGTGGTGACCTCATAACTAAAATCCAAGTGTACAGATAGATAAGCCCGATTCAGCGAGGGCTGCTCGTCCCTCTCTTAGCAATTCTTGCCTATCTTCTTCTCCAACTTGGCTTCTCCCCTCTTCTCCTCTTTTCTTCAACTTCAAACCCCCTAAACAAAGTGTTTTGAAGGATTTGCCTCTCTCCTTGCCGAAGAAACTGAACATTTTCCCTGCACACCTTTCTCCGCCAAGCAAAACATCAGTGGTGCCCAAGTCTTAAGGGCGGTCAAAAATGGGGTGTCTACACATACACACTATACTAATAAATTCATAATTAAATTCTTTGTTCCTTAACTCCACCACTTCAGCCCTCCCCTTCCGGCCTACACATATATCCCATGTGCCTCTCGTATACCTAACACTGCTCCGGTGCCAAACTTGCACGGGGATATCGTCCCGAGTTTGACTCACACTCCCCAGATGGTTAGCATATACGCACGCACGCAAATCAAAGCACTTGTCTACTCATGAGAACGAGGCAACAATATATATACACAACATCTCACACATGAGAATAAACATAACAATGTCGAGCCTAAGGCATTCAAATAAATCTCATAATCCTCACCCTTTTTTTTTTTATACTCTCTTTCTCACCATCACTCAAATAAAATAACAATCCATGGAGTCATGGTGGAGTATAAGGAATTTAACTCTGGGTTCCTAATTAATTTTAAATTTCAGATAACCATGGGTGTGATTACAACAATAAAATAAATCCACATAAAAAACCCTAAATTTGACATACCCAACTAAACAAAATAATCAAAATCAATCAATCAACTAAAAATCCTAAACTTTACATACACAACTAAACAAAATAATTAAAATCAATCAATCATCTATAAACCCTAAATCTTACGTCTACAACTAATCAAAATAATTAAAATTAATCTATCATCTTTATGTAAAAACAAAATCAAACTAACATCAAACAAATAAAAATAAATAAATAAATAAAAACAATGAATTAAACATAAATCAAGGGAAGTGGGTTTTGTACTCACAATACTTTATTGAAGATCAAAGAATATTTCGAAAACTACTAGAGTCACCAAAACAAAACCCTAATCTTTCATTCTTTTCCCTCTCCTCTTTTTTCCTTGCTGCCGTCCCTTTCTTTGTCTTCTTTGATCTCTCTCTCTCTCTCTCTCTGTCTCTCACAACTCGGTCTCTCTCTTTTCCTTTTTATCTCCTAAACCTAATTAAATACTTCTATGTTATTATATATATAGTAACCTAAAAACCTAAGAGCTAGTATAACCTAATAATCTTATACTATAAACCTAAATCTCAATATATAATAGCTTAATAAACTATAATATGCAGTAAATTTATTAATTACAACATTAAATGCCTTAGATATCACATTAAACCTTATGTAACCACCCAATTAATAATTACATCATTAAAGCCATTAAATATCACATTAAATCTCATGTAACCACCCAATTAATAATTACAACATTAAATCCATTAAATATCACATTAACTCTCATGTGACCACACAATTAATAAAGTCAAAAATAAAATAAGATAATAATAACCATAATAATAATAAATAATGACTAAAGAAAATTAGGGTCGCTACAATATACACACCTCAAAAGAATCTCATCCCGAGATTCGATAGAAAAGACTACTAAACAAAAAGTTCCGGATGCATATGCCGAACTTTCTCTTCTAACTCCCAGGTAATATCGTTCTCATCTTCGCTCCATTGCACTTTCACCAAGTTCACTTTCTTGCATCGCAACTGCTTTACATCCCGATCTAGAATAGTAACCGGTCGCACCACATACGTTAGATCATCACTACTTTCCAACACTTCTGGCAATACTACTTGGAAAGGGTCTTGTACACACTTCCGCAATAAAGATACATGGAACACATTGTGAATCAAAGCTAAGTAGGTGGTAGAGCTAATTTGTAAGCCACATTACCAATCCTCTCAATGATCTCATATGGTCCTACAAATCTAGGTGCTAACTTTCCCTTCTTTCCGAACCGCATAATACCCTTCATCGGCG
Source organism: Camellia sinensis (assembly GCF_004153795.1). Taxonomy (NCBI): domain Eukaryota; kingdom Viridiplantae; phylum Streptophyta; class Magnoliopsida; order Ericales; family Theaceae; genus Camellia; species Camellia sinensis. The sequence goes on along the minus strand of NW_021031295.1, from coordinate 256,959 downwards.
AGACCTTCAAAAACACGAAATCTCCAACATTCAACTCAACCCCCTTACGTTTTCTATCAGCGTAACTCTTCTAACGACTCTGTGCAGTCTTAATACGTTCCCGAATAATGTTTACCTTCTCCGTAGTCTCCCTCACCAACTTTGGCCCTAACAACGGCGCATTTCCTACCTCTATCCAACAAGCAGGTGATCGACATGGCCTCTCATACAAAGCCTCAAAAGGTGCCATCCCGATACTGGAATAATAGCTATTATTATAAGCAAACTCCACCAATGGTAAGTGTTCTTCCCAACTACCACCAAGATCGAGGACACAAGCTCTCAACATATCCTCCAAGATCTGATTTACCCGCTCAGTTTGCCTATCTTTCTGGAGATGAGAAGCCATGCTCAAGTCTAACCTAGCACCCAAAGCATGTTGTAATTAATAAATTTTACTGCATATTATAGTTTATTAAGCTATTATATATTGAGATTTAGGTTTATAGTATAATATTATTAGGTTATACTAGCTCTTAGGTTATTATATATATAATAACATAGAAGTATTCAACTAGGTTTAGGAGATCAAAAGGAAAAGAGAGAGACCAAGTTGTGAGAGAGAGAGAGAGAGAGAGAGAGAGAGAGAAATCAAAGAAGACAAAGAAAGGGGCGGCAGCAAGGAAAAAAGAGGAGAGGGAAGAAAAGGAAAGATTAGGGTTTTGTTTTGGTGACTCTAGTAGTTTTCTAAATATTCTTTGATCTTCAATAAAGTATTGTGAGTACAAAACCCACTTCCCTTGATTTATGTTTAGTTATTGTTTTTTATCTATTTGTTTGATATTAGTTTGATTTTGTGTTTACATAAAGATGATAGATTAATTTTAATTATTTTGACTAGTGGTATATGTAAAGTTTAGGATTCTTAGATAATTGTCTGACTTTAATTATTTTGTTTAGTTGTGTATGTAAGGTTTAGGGTTTTTATTGATTGAATTTAATTATTTTGATTAGTTGGGTATGTCAAATTTAGGATTTTTATATGGATTTATTTTATTGTCGTAATCACACTCATGGTTATACGAAATTTAAAATTAATTAGGAACCCATAGATAAATTTCTTATACTCCACCATGACTCCATGGATTGTTGTTTTATTTGAGTGATGGTGAGAAAAAGTGTACAAAAAAAAAAGTTAGGATTATGAGATTTATTTGAATATCTTAGGCTTGGCATTGTTATGTTTATTCTCATGTGTGAGATGTTGTGTATATATATATATTGTTGCCTCGTTCTCATGCGTAGACGAGTGCTTTGATTTGCGTGCGTACGTATATGCTAACCATCCGGGGAGTGTGAGTCAAACTTGGGACGATATCCCCGTGCAAGTTTGGCTTCGGAGCGGTGTTAGGTATACGGGAGACACATGAGATATATGTGTAGGCCGGAAAGGGAGAGCCGAAGTGGTGGAGTTAAGGTACAAATAATTTAATTACGAGTTTATATGGTGTGAATTGTATTGATTTGTTCATATTGAAAAATAGTAATCGACCTCGATAAATTATGAAATTTAAGCAGAGGCATGTATACTTGATTTTGGACAACTTTTGTGTTTTAGCTTTTTATTAAAAATATCGATTAGAACTTATAATCGGATGATCTTGATTATTGTCAGTTTGATTCATTTTAGCAAGGCAGATTTTAGAGGCTATTTTAACCCATGAAACGAGCTCATTTTTATTAGTTTCACGTAAACTGAAGTAAAACATTATTCTGCACACTTTTCGTGTTTTGAACTTTTTCGAAAAAAATCATCTTAGGGCAGTTTTTGTTCATTTTCAGCTTTAGATTTTTTTATTGAATTCCATCATTTTTATATCAAGTTTTTTTTTTCTCTTAACCTGTTCAGTTTCTGTTAAATTCGTTCACGTTGTCATTTAGAAAATTTGATTCTGTACAACTTTCGTTCTTTGAGTTTTAGTCAATTCAAATTATTTAAGCAGGAAACTGTGCATTTTTATACTTATTTAGCAAGTTACTTATGATTAAATTATACTAACTTTATTTTTTTTTTGCAGGATGGTGGGTCTTACTAACTTTTATGCATGGTTGACCCACCATATTTTTATTTCTATTTTGTCTATTTTATAATCAATTTATATTTCGTTGTGTACAGACAAGAAATTAAATGCCACCGTATCTCGGGAAACTACCCATTTGTCTCGATGCGGTTGGAACTACTTGTCTTGTCTCGTAATAAGAATTTAATGTATTTTTATTTGCGTCTGGTAGACACGTGGACGTTGAATCTTGTACTCATACTAGTATACATGTATACTGACCCGTTTGTCTCTTGACAACTCGGGTGCGTTCTGTTTGAGCGCAGCTGAGCTTCATTTGCAGGATTAGTAGAGGCTTTGGTGGTGACGTGGATTTACTATAGTGTTGGATATGTCGTTTGAACTTCTTTTGTTTTCTTGAGATTAGGATTGATATTAGTCTATGTATTCATTATTCTCTTTATGACTTTAGTATTGGAATAATTTAGCATGGTTTGTAACCTTACTTTATTTAAGTTGTTTTGACTGGTTGTTGCAACTTGAATGTTGAGGTGTTGGTTAGTTATGAAATTATGATGGATGGTTTGGTTGGCGTTTAATTTTTTTTTTTTATAGTTTTTTTTGTTTTACCCCTAAGATTTGGATGACGGAACATTATTGGGGTTAGTCCAAATTTAATATTTAATTGTCTAAATTTTGGGATGTAATAGTTTGGTAACTGTCACGTCCCAAAATTCGGACAATTAAATATTATATTAGGACTAAACCCCAATCAATATTCTATCATCCAAATCTTAAAGGTGAAACAAAAAAAAACTAAAACGCCAACCAAACCGTCCACTATAATCTCATAACTATCAAATACTTCCAACATTAAAGTACCAACAACTAGTCAAAACAACTTAAATAAAGTATGGTTACAAACCATGCAAAATTATTCCAATACAAGTCATAAAGAGAATAATAAATACATAGACTAATATCAATCCTAAGCTCAATAAAACAAAAGAAGTCCAAACGACAGGTCTAACACTATCGTAAATCCACGTCACCACTGTAGCCCCAACTAATCCTGCAAAGGAAGCTCAGCTGCGCTCAAACAGAATGCACTTGAGTTGCCAAGAGACAAAACAGGTCAGTATACAAGTATACTGGTATGAGTACAAGATTCAACACCCACGTGTCCACCAGACACAAACAAAAATACATTAAATTCTTATTACGAGACAAGACAAGTAGTTCCAACCGCACCGAGACGAATAAGTAGTTTCTCGAGATACGGTGGCATTTAGTTTCTTGTCCGTACACAACGAAATATAAATTGATTATAAAATAGACAAAATAAAAATAAAAATAAAAATATGGTGGATTAGCCCTGCATAAAAAGTTAGTAAGACCCACCATCCTACAAAACAAATAACGTTAGTATAATTTAATCATAAGTAACTTGTTGAAAAAAATATAAAATTACACCGTTTCATACTTAAATAATTCGAATTGATCAAAACTCAAAGAACGAAAATTGCACAGAATCAAATTTTCTAAAAGAAATCTTGAACGAATTTAACAGAAACAGAACATGTTAAGAGAAAAACTTGATATAAAAATCTAGACAGAATTCAATCGAAAAATCTGAAGCTGAAAACAAACAAAAAAAACTGCCATAAGATGATTTTTTTCGAAAAATTTCAAAACACGAAAAGTGTGCAGAATAATATTTTACTTTAATTTACATGAAACCAATAAAAATGAGCTCGTTTCGTGGGTTAAAACAGCCTATAAAATCTGCATTACCAAAATGAATCAAACCGACAATAACTAAGGTCATCTGATTATAAGTTCTAATCGATCTTTTTAATAAAAAGCTAAAACATAAAAGTTGTCTAGAATCACGTATACATGCTTCTGCTCGAATTTCACAATTTATCAAGATCGTTTACTATTTTTTTTTATCATGTACATAACTGTACCATACACACTATATTAATAAATTCATAATTAAATTCTTTGTTCCTTAACTCCACCACTTCGGCTCTCCCCTTCCGGCCTACACATATATCCCATGTGCCTCCCATATACCTAACACCGCTCCGAAGCCAAACTTGCACGGGAATATCGTCCCGAGTTTGACTCACACTCCCCGGATGGTTAGCATATACGTACGCGCGCAAATCAAAACACTTGTCTACTCATGAGAATATGGCAACAATATATATATACACAACATCTCACACATGAGAATAAACATAACAATGCCGAGCCTAAGGCATTCAAATAAATCTCATAATCCTCACATTTTTTTATATACTCTTTCTCACCATCACTCAAATAAAATAACAATCCATGGAGTCATGGTGGAGTATAAGGAATTTATCTATGGGTTCCTAATTAATTTTAATTTCATATGACCATATTAATTTTAGTTTCATATAATCATGAGGGTGATTACAACCATAAAATAAATCTATATAAAAACCTAAATCTGACATACACAACTAATCAAAATAATTAAAATTAATCAATCATCTAAAAACCCTAAACCTTATATACACAACTATCAAAATAATTAAAATCTACCTATCATCTTTATGTAAATACAAAATCAAACTAATATCAAACAAATAGATAAAAACAAGAATTAAACATAAATCAAGGGAAGTGGGTTTTGTACTCACAATACTTTATTGAAGATCAAAGAATATTTAGAAAAGGAAAATGTTTGGTAGCTCAAAATTTTGTAGCTCAAAATTTTGTGACTCAAATGGCTCAAACCTGTCAAAACGACGTCGTTTTACACTCAAAACGACGTAAAACGACGTCGTTTTGAGTGATTTGAGCCAATTGAGCCATAAAATTTTGAGCTACCTAGCATTGTTGTTTAGAAAACTACTAGAGTCACCAAAACAAAACCCTAATCTTTCCTTTTCTTCCCTCTCCTCTTTTTTCCTTGCTGCCGCCCCTTTCTTTGTCTCCTTTGATCTCTCTCTCTCTCTCTCACAACTTGGTCTCTCTTTTCCTTTTTATTTCCTAAACTTAGTTGAATACTTCTATGTTATTATATATATAATAACCTAAGAGCTAGTGTAACCTAATAATATTATACTATAAACCTAAATCTCAATATATAATAGCTTAATAAACTATAATAAGCAGTAAAATTTATTAATTACAGCATTAAATGCCTTAGATATCACATTAAACCTTATGTAACCACCCAATTAATAATTACATCATTAAATCCATTAAATATCACATTAAATCTTATGTAACCACCCAATTAATAATTACAACATTAAATCCATTAAACATCACATTAACTCTCATGTGACCACACAATTAATAAAGTCAAAAATAAAATAAGATAATAATAACCATAATAATAATAAATAATGACTAAAGAAAAATTAGGGTCGCTACAATATACACACCTCAAAAGAATCTAGTCCCGAGATTCGATAGAAAGGAGTACTAAACAAAAAGTTCCGGATGCATATGCCGAACTTTCTCTTCTAACTCCCAGGTAATATCGTTTTCATCTTCGCTCCATTGCACTTTCACCAAGTTCACTTTCTTGCGCCGCAACTTCTTTACATCCCGATCTAGAATAGTAACCGGTCGTACCACATACGTTAGATCATCACTACTCTCTAACACTTCTGGTGATACTACTTGAGAAGGGTCTTGTACACACTTCCGCAATAAAGATACATGGAACACATTGTGAATCAAAGCTAAAGCAAGTGGTAGAGCTAATTTGTAAGCCATATTACCAATCCTCTCAATGATCTCATATGGTCCCACAAATCTAGGTGCTAACTTTCCCTTCTTTTGAACCGCATAATACCCTTCATCGGCGAGACCTTAAAAAACACGAAATCTCCAACATTCAACTCAACCCCCTTACGTTTTCTATCAGCGTAACTCTTCTAACGACTCTGTGCAATCTTAATACGTTCCCGAATAATGTTTACCTTCTCCGTAGTCTCCCTCACCAACTTTGGCCCTAACAACGGCGCATTTCCTATCTCTATCCAACAAGCAGGTGATCGACATGGCCTCTCATACAAAGCCTCAAAAGGTGCCATCCCGATACTGGAATGATAGCTATTATTATAAGCAAACTCCACCAATGGCAAGTGTTCTTCCCAACTACCACCAAGATCGAGGACACAAGCTCTCAACATATCCTCCAAGATCTGATTTACCCGCTTAGTTTGCCCATCTGTATGGGGATGATAAGTTGTGCTCAAGTCTAACCTAGCACCCAAAGCATGTTGAAAACTCTCCCAAAACTCTGCCACAAACAACGGATCACGATTCGAAACTATAGAAACGGGTGCACCATGAAGTCGCACCACTTCTCGAATATATAGCCTAGCCAGTTTATCTTCAGTTCGGTGAACACTGATAGGAATAAAATGAGCAGACTTGGTGAGTCGATCCACTATCACCCAAATAGATTCGTTGCCTCGCTTAGACCGCGACAATCTATCCACGAAGTCCATAGAGATGTACTATCATTTCCAAGTAGGAATCTCAATAGGCTGCAATAGTCCAAACAGTCGTTGATGTTCTGCCTTAACCTGTTGGCACACATAACATCGAGAAACATACTCTCCTACGTCTTTCTTATACCTTCCCACCAAAACGTTCTCTTCAGGTCATGATACATCTTAGTCCCACCAGGGTGAATGGTATATCGGGACCTATTGAATCTCGGGACGAGATTCTTTTGAGGTGTGTATATTGTAGCGACCCTAATTTTCTTTAATCATTATTTATTATTATTATGGTTATTATTATCTTATTTTATTTTTGACTTTATTAATTGTGTGGTTACATGATAGTTAATGTAATATTTAATGGATTTAATGTTGTAATTATTAATTGGGTGGCTACATGAGATTTAATGTGATATTTAATGGATTTAATGATGTAATTGTTAATTGAGTGGTTACATAAGGTTTAATATGATATCTAAGGCATTTAATGTTGTAATTAATAAATTTTACTGCATATTATAGTTTATTAAGCTATTATATATTGAGATTTAGGTTTATAGTATAATATTATTAGGTTATACTAGCTCCTAGGTTATTATACATATAATAACATAGAAGTATTCAACTAAGTTTAGGAGATAAAAGGAAAAGAGAGAGACCAAGTTGTCAGAGAGAGAGAGAGATCAAAGAAGACAAAGAAAGGGGCGGCAGCAAGGAAAAAAGAGGAGAGGGAAGAAAAGGAAAGATTAAGGTTTTGTTTTGGTGACTCTAGTAGTTTTTCTAAACATTCTTTGATCTTCAATAAAATATTGTGAGTACAAAACCCATTTCTCTTGATTTATATTTAATTCTTTGTTTTTACTTATTTATTTGATATTAGTTTGATTTTGTATTCACATAAAGATAATAGATTGATTTTAATTATTTTGACTAGTGGTGTATGTAAAGTTTAGGGTTCTTAGATAATTGATTGATTTTAATTACCTTGATTAGTTGTGTACGTAAAGTTTAGGTTTTTTAGATGATTGATTTATTTTAATTATTTTGTTTAGTTGTGTATATAAGGTTTAGGGTTTATAGATGATTGATTGATTTTAATTATTTTGATTAGTTGTTTATGTAAGGTTTAGCGTTTTTAGATGATTGATTGATTTTAACTATTTTGATTAGTGGTATATGCAAGGTTTAGGGTTTTTATATGGATTGATTTTATGATTGTAATCACACTCATGATTATATAAAATTAAAATATACTTAGAATCCATCGATATTGGATTGATTCGTTGTTTTTATTTATTTATTTTTATTTGATGTTGGATTGGTTTTGTATTTGCATGTAGATGATGGATTGATTTGAATTATTTTGATTAGTTGTGTATGCCATGTTTAGGATTTTTATATGGATTTATTTTATGGTTGTAATTACGCTCATGGTCATATGAAATTAAAATTAATTAAGAACCTATAGATAAATGCCTTATACTCCACTATGACTCTATGGATTGTTATTTTATTTGAGTGATGGTGAGAAAGAGTGTATAAAAAAAAGTGAGGATTATGAGATTTATTTGAATGCCTTAGGCTCAGCATTGTTATGTTTATTCTCATGTGTGAGATGTTGTGTATATATATATTGTTGCCTCATTCTCATGAATAGACGAGTGCTTTGATTTGCGCGCGTACGTATATGCTAACCATCCGGGGAGTGTGAGTCAAACTCGGGACGATATTTCCGTACAAGTTTGGCTTCGGAGCGGTGTTGGGTATACAGGAGGCACATGGGATATATGTGTAGGCTGGAAGGGGAGGGCTGAAGTGGTGGAGTTAAGGTACAAAAATTTAATTATGAGTTTATTGATTTGTACATCTTGAAAAATAGTAATCGACCTCAATAAATTATGAAATTTGAGCAGAGGCATGAATACGTGATTTTGGACAACTTTTGTGTTGTAGCTTTTTATTAAAAAGATTGATTAGAACTTATAATCGGATGACCTTGGTTATTGTCGGTTTGATTCATTTTGGTAATGTAGATTTTATAGGCTGTTTTAATCTACGAAACGAGCTCATTTTTATTGGTTTCGCGTAAACTAAAGTAAAACGTTATTCTACACACTTTTCATGTTTTGAACTTTTTCGAAAAAAATCATCTTAGGGAAGTTTTTGTTCGTTTTCAGTTTCAGATTTTTCGATTGAATTCCGTCTAGATTTTTAGATCAAGTTTTTCTCGTAACCTGTTCAGTTTCTGTTAAATTCGTTCGCTCTGTCTTTTAGAAAATTTGATTCTGTACAACTTTCGTTCTTTGAGTTTTGGTCAATTTAAATTATTTAAGTAGGAAACGGTTCATTTTTATACTTATTCTGCGAGTTACTTATGATTAAATTATACTAACTTTATTTTTTTTTGCAAGATAGTGGGTCTTACTAACTTTTTATGCAGGGCTGACCCACCATATTTTTATTTCTATTTTGTCTATTTTATAATCAATTTATATTTCGCTGTGTATGGACAAGAAACTAAATGCCACCGTATCTCAAGAAACTACCCATTTGTCTCGGTACGGTTGGAACTACTTGTCTTGTTCCGTAACAAGAAATAATGTACTTTTTGTTTGTGTCTGGTGGACACGTGGGTGTCAATTCTTGTACTCATACTAGTATACCTGTATACTGACCCGTTTTGTCTCTTGGCAACTCGGGTGCGTTGTGTTTGAGCGCAGCTGAGCTTCCTTTGCAGGATTAGTAGAGGCTTTGGTGGTGACAAGAAATAACTGTGATCGTAGGGCATGTCGTTTGGAGTTCTTTTATTTTTCTTGAGCTTAGGGCTGATACTAATTTATGTAATTTTTTTTTTTAATGACTTTAGTATTGGAATAATTTGGCATGGTTTGTAACCGTACTTTATTTAAGTTGTTTTAACTATTTATTGTTACCTTGATGTTGAGGTATTGGTTAGTTATGAATTTATGGTGGATGGTTTGGTTTGCGTTTAGTTTTTTTTGTTTCACCCCTAGGATTTGGATGATGGAATATTGATTGGGGTTAGTCCTAATATAATATTTAATTGTCCGAATTTTGGGGCGAGTATAGATTCCTTTCTGTGTAACGCCCCCAAAATATAACCATAAGTTCAACCTAAATATATATAAATAACGGCATGAATCAGAGTGTAAAGTTCTTTTATTTCATAATATTAATAGTATAAAAGAGTTCAGCATAAATAAATGCCCTTTAGGCTTACACCTTTCCAAGCCTTGGCTTGGTTACAACAAAAGTGAGACTAACTCATACAATTTAAGCCCTAGGCTATACAAAAGTGAAACAAAACAAAGAAGCTCTTACTTTCCAAAAGCCCCTCCAATGCTATTGCCTCAGTGGAGGCATGCCATCAATATCTGAAAATATTTTTCCCCAAATAGGGTGAGTCACAGCCCAATAGGAATAATCTAACACCATATATGAGATTTGACGAAGATATAAGTGCAATGTGCACATACAATGCTAGGGATAAAACATTCATATTTTTATATAGTCATCGAATACCAAATCCATATTTGATTTCATTCTCCTTTAATTCATTTCAATGCATGAGCCAATTCTATTATTTTTCAATAACCCAAATGAGATTGCAACGCACTGGTTTACAATCACATCATTAACACACAAACACTTAAATCTGCCATTTTACGAAAATTTTGTCCACGGGATCAACACCCATGTATAAATTTCGAGACTTTCACCACTTCGTCCAAATTAATTATAATGGAGTCCATCCCCTTTCTTCTCCTAAACAGTGGAGTACATCCCCTTTCTCTTCTCAAACAATCAAACATATGTAATGTATTTAAACATATAATCATACATGGAGTACATCCCCTTTCTTCACCCAAGCAATCATACATATACAATGTATTTACAACATGATCATATTCAATGATAACCAACCATGTATTAGTTTTAATTCACCTAATCCTCATGCAATTTCTACAACAATCATAGTTATCCTCCACCGATAGTCCAATATAGTTATTTCTAAACAAATATACAATCTCAAGATATATAATTTATTTAAAATTTCCAAAGATAAGACGTATCATCTACTCAATTCCACCATGTATTTCAATACTCGTTGTAGACATCCCATTTTTGACCGCCTTTAAGACTTGGACGTGACTGATGGTTTTGAAAGATGTGCAGGGCAAAGGTTCAATTTCTTCGGCAAGGAGAGAGAGTCAAATCTCAACTTCATACCCCTTTTTCGGACCAAAACAATCTTGATCAAAAGATTTTAGACCTTGAAACCCTCTCTTTCAAAAACGTTTTTTAAATAAAGTTTCTACGATGTCCCGACGCTCGCATTTTGTTAAATGTCGCGCTTTTCGGTAAACCGAGCAAGGACAAAGTGGAAATGAATGAAGGAGAGATGAACTCTTTTGAAAAATATTTCAAAACACCTTGTTTAGGGGTTTGGAGTTGAAGAAAAGAGGAGAGGAGAGAAGAAAACAAGGTTGGGAGAAGTTCGGCATGGATCCGAGTAGGACCGAATCTGTGCGGCTTCACGGAAACTAGCATAACATTTTCCACAGGAGGAATTTTAATGCAAGGTTTGCGCCATTGGAAAGCTAACTTCCGGGGCTTCAATTTGGACACTTGAATGGCCACCATTGGACTTCCCAATCACCGGACGGCCACTTTTATTTCCGATAGAACCTTTTTTTGTTCTGAAAAGTAGCAGGCCGGCCACTTACCTAGTTGGATGACCTTTTTTGCCCTTTTGAGCTGGCTGGCCATGACCCCCTCCCCAAGTGTGTTCTAGATGTGCAATTTGTTTTCCCCTAGGCCCTATGCCCGAGGGTCAACCTTTTGGGGGGAAATTTGAATTGTTTTTCCCCCCATTTTTCTCCCTTTTTTTCCACTCCTTTGTCTACAAAACCAGCAGCTCCAGCTGCATTTCAGAAGTTAGAAAGTTTTGGTTTGAGGCTCTTGTATTGTATCTCTCTCCTTCTATATTCCAACCATCAAAACCCCTCAAGTCCTACACCATTTCTACACCATCTCCAAGCCAACCAATCCACACTCCATTCCAGCAGCTTCAAGAGTTGTTGAATACATAGGCTACAAGGGTAAGTCTTCTTCTCCCTCTTTCTTGCCTATTTTTGCTCAATATATTAGCTCCTCTTGGTTGCATATTTGGGCTCCGACCCTAACTGAAAATAGCATTATTTTGAGCTCATTTTCATGTTTGTTTAAGGACCACTCCCTGTTTGAGGCTTCCTTTTTGCACTTGCTTCTTTACCTCTCTTGTATGCCTCTTTCTTGCATAGTATTTTAGGCTCATTTGTAAACTGTTTTGAGCTTGGTTATAAACTGTGAAGTGGCTTATTTTGAGTCCTTCAACATTTCTGAAGGGCTCTTCATTGTTTGAGGCTTAATTTTGTCACTTGCCTCTTTATCCCTCTTTTGGCCTTATTTTTGCATGTTTTGTTAGACCCTTGTGCTTGTATTTTTGGGCTCTGGTCCAAACTGTAAATAGCCTTATTTTTACCCCCTCTTCATGTTTGATCAAGGGTATTTTGCTATTTGAGGCTCCCTTTTTACACTTTGTGTTTAAACCTCCTTTTAGGCCTATTTCTTGCATAGTATTTTGAGCTTACTTGTGCACTGTTTTGGGCTCGGCCATAAACTGTAAAATACCTTTTTTTGAGCCCCTCTTAAACTTTGTTAGAGGGCTCTTGGCCATTTAGGGCCAGAAGCTGCTACTTGCTTCATTACCTCTCTTACGGGGCCATTTTTGCATGCTAGCTTAGTCCTATTTGTGTCCATTGTTTGGCCTTGCTTAAAACTGTAAATATGCTTGTTTTGGGACTGTCTTGATTCTGTCTTCACACTTCATGTTCAAATAATACATGCTTTGCATAGCCATAGGTCATTCCATGTACCTAATTTCATGTTTCGGGTCTCATTTCATGCATCGGGTGCCATGTTTCCATGTTTCGGGATCATTTTGCATCACATTTCAGTGCTGAAATATGCATGCTAGTATTTTATGTTTCATACCTTGCCATGCTTTGTTAGAGTGGCATTTGTGCCTTAGGTTCGGTCCTCGGTTTGCGTGCACGTGTGCACGCATCTCGAGTGTCTCATTTTCATCTAATGGCCATTTATGTGAGTGTGGCTGAGGTCCACTCATGTTGGTGTAAGTCCATTATGCATTGTGTATGCCATTTCATTTCATAGCATTGCGTATGCTAGGTTGTATGTTAGCGCATCGTGTATACCATGTTATCTCGTGCATCGTGTATGCCATTTCATAGCATTATGTATGTTAGGTTGTATCTTAGTTGCATTTCATGCATATCATGCATATTGCATCGTACTTGGGATAGGGGTTAGCCCGAGCACGGGAAACGAGGGACGTTTCGTACTTCGAGTGACGGAACGTGTCTCAATTCCCTGTCACCGACACTCTGGATTGCCCATGATGGAGTTAGGTCTTGTTGTGTTTTCATATGCATTCATTCTATATTGAGTTGCACAATTCGACTCTTCGACCATCATGCATCGAGATGCGTGATTGGTGGCACGAGGATCGAGGCATGCATACATTTATGAAAATACATTGCCATGCCTTTTTCCTGCTCTCTGTTGCAGCAAATCAAGAATCAGTAGCCTTTTAAAAGCCTTGCACAGCATTCCGGCATCAATCGCAAACAGAGGCTAATTGGGGCATCGCAGTGGATTTCCGTGCCAAGCAACCCGAGCATGCACCATTCATCATCCGGAGCGGAGTCGAGGCAGTTCCTGGCTTGCATGCCAATTTATTGCTTTCCTAATTTAATTTGTTAATTTATTAGAGTTTTGTAATTATTTGGACTGTAATTATTTATTCAGGACTGTATTATTTATTCGGACCTGTATTATTTATTCGGACCCTCCGAGCGAAAGCACAACTGTAATAAGTGTGCGTGTGTGTGATGTATGTCTTCCAACCCCACGTCTTTCTCCCTTTTATTTACCCGCTTATGATGGTTAGATTAGGGCATGTTTAATTAGCATACAGTATGATAGCATGTTTGCATTCATTAATCTGTTTTGCATGCACCAGGCTCGGCGCATCATACTAACTGCATTGTATTTTCAATTCCAAGTTGAATACATGTTAGCTGTAGCATTTCATATGCCATATTTAGAATAGCCGAGCCTGCTATAGTTGCACTTTTGCATGTGTTGCATTAGGCATTTCTGTATAGTTAGGATTATGCATGGATTTCTAATAAGCTTCTGTTTTGGCTTGGAGTGCTCGGTAAGTTTTATGCTTTAGCATCCTTGCATGTGTGTGAGTGACTGCCATGAATAGCATGCTTACCATGAGGCTATATGCTTATGTGATATAACTGCCTGATGCCTGTGGGTGAAGGTTGGGTTATTTAAATTGGAACAATTCATCCAATGTGTGTTTTAAGCCCACTAGATAGTGGCAAAATCATGTTTTCTAAACCTACCTGAGGGTGGCAAATCCACGTCTTAGCCTACTTGCGGGTAGCACCATCAAACCATTTTCAAACAAACAAACATGAAATGTTTTGTTCCAATTCAGGTGATCCAGTCTATACTTGTATGCTGTGCGCGTCACATAGTAAATCTAGGCTAATACCGGAATAAGAACGCATAAAGTTTTCAAAACTAGATATCATGGTTAGCAGAGGCCGATCTTTGATCGGGCAAGCGGGGGTGCTCACGAAGTGACCTTCCCCAATCGTACCAAAGTTCCCGAGCCGAGGCAACTTTGGTGATGACGGACACGTGGCCTTAGGCAAACGAGTCAGGGTTTCCTAAATTTCTCCAAAATAAAATATTTAGGTGGCGATTCTGCATCTGGCAAAGCAGTCCATGTTTGGCACTTCTTTCAAAAATCTGTTTTCTCAAAACGATTTGCCGGATTTGGACTCGTTGGTTCAGACTTAGAACCGCGACAATTTGAGAGTCCCGAACTGTAGTGAGCCCAATATCGAACGGAACGGGGGACTCGTTCCTCTCGGGGCGTTCGGGGGACGTCTACATTCGTCCAATTTCATGTTTACAACACCAATTTCATTTATTTATACAAAATAAATATCATAATCATTTTAGGGCAAACTCTCTCTCTTCCCAAGTCTCAACCAAGTATCAAAATCAACAATTTTGACACCAAACAACATTATTTTCGAACTCCACAATCATTTACCTCTCATTCACCAAAACCTCTCTTTCTATTTTACATCCAAACCCTAGGTTTGTTCACATTACCCCTAAATCCCACCATTGTCACACAAAGGCAAATAACTAAATTAAAAATCACATTAAAGTGTATAAAATTCCTACCTTAAGAAGAGAAGACCAAGCAAAGCAAAGTAGAACCCTCAACCACGCCGAGACCAAATTCCAATCGGATCAAAATGAAGCTCTCGGAATGCTCTAACCTTTTCTCAAAGGCACTAGGGTAGAGAACCCAAAGGATATAGGCCAATATATATATATATATATATAGAGAGAGAGTATTTTAGAGAAAGAGAGTCAAGATCTAGGTTTTTGGAAAGTTTTAAAGGGAGAGAAGAATGAAAAAGTGATATAAAATATCACTTTCGTGATCTGATATACGTACAGTCCGCTTGAGCAGAAGAATTGACGCTCGAGCATCAGACACAAAAAAATTGTTCCGCTCGAGCACAATAAAGGCCACTCGAGCACCAAGACAGAACTAACGCTCACCGCTCGAGCGCAGAAAACACACATCCAAAAGTTTTGCAGACAACAAACCAAAGCTCGAGCACAGGAAAGGCCGCTCGAGTGCCCACCCGCTCGAGCGTAGAAAACGCCGTTCGAGCGTAGAAAACATTCTCCTAGTAGCTTTGCAGACCTGTAAAGTACTCAGAGTTCGCAAAGTCCGCTCGAGCGCGAGAAGTGCCAATCAAGCTGAGGAGCAAAGATTACAAAGCCCGCTCGAACGTAAGAATGGCCGCTTGAGCGAAGGTGCAAAAATCTGGGCAACAAAGGTTTGAAAAAACAAGTAACAAACCTGTTCCAAACGCACAACTAAAATTCAATAACCAAAAAAGAGAGGAGACAAGAGAAATAAGATATGAATCACCATTCAAAACCATACAAACCCGAGTTTGGAATACAATAAGTGACGGGTCAAAACCGGAATCGCTATATTATGTGATTTAAAAAATTATAAATATTCCCGTATCAGAATTTTTTATTTAATAGAATTAATTGAAAAAATGAAATTCATAATTGCTCTCCTGCACAATAAGAAAATTATTTATATTGCTAATTGAAATATATTTATAATATTATTAAAAGTTGTTAATTGATTTCATGATTTATTAATAAAAGGAGCGATTTGTTATGAAATTAAAAACTTTAAGGGGTGAAATGTAATTTTCATAACCATAAGGGGTGATTCGTATTTTAGGGTTCATTTGGGATGTGGGTTGGCTTTTTGGCTATTTTAGCTTGCAGCTAAAAAGCCTCATTTGGAATAGGCTTTTTTGATTTTTGTGAGATTAAAAATAAAATGATCAACAATGCTAGAGGACCACAATTTTTGTGGCCATAATGGCTCAAAACTGTCAAAACGACATCGTTTTGGGTGCAAAACATGCCAAAACAACGTCGTTTTGGCAGTTTTGAGCCATTGTGGCCACAAAAATTGTGGCCCTCAAACATTTTCCTAAAATGATTATGGTTTAGATATGAGGGCTCTTTCGGGAAGAGCTAAAAACGCCAGCTTTTGACTTTTTACCCATTTTGGATCACATTACCTCTTACATTTTTTACTCACAAAAAGATAAAATAGACTAAAAAAGCCAAAAAACCAAATTTTTACTAACTTCCCAAAACACTCATTTGTCTTATATAGCTAAAATAGCCTATTTTGCCTCATATGGCTAAAATAGCCCAAACAAGTATCCCAAACGGGGCCTTAATCAAATCTCAGGGAGTATTTGTAATTTACCTTATAATTTTATTATATTTGTTTTCAAAATAATGAACAATAATTATAATTTTAAAAATAAATTATTTATTTTTTAAAGATAAATATAATAAAATTATGAATTAATTATACTACTTTTTACTTATATAGTTTGACTCAAATTTTATTTTAATTCATATAATTTCAATTTGAATAATTTGATCCCTATGCTTTAACTTTAGTTTTGATTTGATCCTCTCCATCTAAATTTTTGTTTATTTGATTTATTGATTTATAATTCATTTAATGAAAAAAAAAAAAATTCGCCGAAGTCAAAACGGGTTTTGCTTATAAGCAGATTTTTACCAAAAAACTGATTATAATCATCTTTCCAAAATAGTCCTAACTCTGCATACGAGGATTATTTCTATAATCGAATAATGGAGAGTATGGCTGGATTTGATTCGACTTGAGAGGAAATTGATGATGAAACCATTATTTAAGGATTTGTAAAATTTCGAACTAAATCAAATACAAAAAAAAAAAATTGGAATCAAATTAATAAAATTTGGTTCAATTTAATTTGAAATCACAAATTTTCGAAATTTATCATCATTTATAACATGATTACAAAAATATTATTCATAATCTAAACATCAAACATAAGTCATAATTCTCCAAGAAATAATTGTGTCCATCTAGTTTTATCCCAATACAAGAACATGTTTGCTGTAAATTAGGGGTGAGCAGCGGATATACCGATCCGCCAAAACTGACCGAATCGAACCGATCCGCTGCATTTTGGACGGATCCGTGATGACGAGCGAACCGTTGCGGATTGATTTTCTCCAATCTGCCAATTTGGCGGACAGATGGCAGATTTGAGGTTTCTTTGGCCGCAACCGAACCGCCAAACCGCGAGCACCCTTAGTTATTTATACGATTTTGTGTTTTCAATTTGTTTAAATATTTTGTTTGTGTTTTCAATTGAAAAATAGTTCAAATATTCTGTTGAAATTTTTTTTTCAACTTGAACATATTTTTTGAATTGAAAAAAATAAACATATTATTTATCTATATTTTTTGGTTTTTAAATCTAACTCTAAAAGTAATAAATAAAACATATGATATATGCTGGTTGGTTTTTGTTTTAAAAAACATATATAAATGTAACAATATAGAGACATACAATCTCTACTATTGCTCTGTTTATGGTTTTGGTAGTTTGAATTGTTTTTATATTTTAAGAACCACAGATTGTAATATTTTATGTGGATGAGACATGTTGTGATTATAATATGTGGATGATGCATGCAATGATTATGATATTCTAAAGTTTCAAACTTTCTTTTTTTAGATGAGACATGCAGTAATTGTAATACTTTTTTAAGTTATTGACTGTAATACTTTCTTTTTTTTTAGGAAGTGCACAAGTTGAATTATGTTGAAAATTTATAAAATTTCAAACCGCCAAATCGATTCGCATCCATCCGCCAAACCGCCAATCCGCTCAATCCACATCTGCCGGATTGGCGGATGAATGCGGATTGATTTTCTCTAATCCGTCAATCTGGCGGACGGATGGCGGATTGGAAGTTCCATGACCGTAACCGACCCGCGCCCGCCCCTACTGTAAACTATTAACGGCCTCTTTTGAAAAGGTAAAAAAAATTAATTTATTGACTTATTATTTATTTAAGTCACATTATTTTTTTTTACATGTTTAATAAATTAAGAATACCATAGAATGTTTTTTACTTTTTTTTTATTCTCAAAATACCCTCCCTGACTAATTAGAATGTTTTTTACTTTTTTTTTATTCTCAAAATACCCTCCCTGACTAATTGATATTTATAGCTCCATTACTAATAGGTATTTATAGCCCCATCAATTTTAAAAAGTAGCACACTAAAAATTAAATTCCTCCATAAAATCAACTCCTTGTTTTAAAAAAAAAACAAACCAAAGTAACTGCTTTTATTTGGCCCTTCTTAAAAGAAATTGCTTGTCTTTAGTAAGGAAACTAATATTAAGACTGTATTTCATACGATTCATTTTAATCACCAGAAAAAACCTACAAATAGCCTTGCAAAATTAAAAGGTTGAGGCAATATCTCTCAAGTATTATTCTGAAATCACAATGCGTGAATAACGTCACGAGTATGTATTGGATTTTTATGAATGGGGTGCTTAAGCACTAACAAGAAAATTAATAGAAAGTCCAAGTTGTGGAGTACTAAGGTATGTCCAAATTTCCAATCCTGTGTTTGGTTGAACAATTTATACATTTTCTATGATTGTTCAATATGTACACTTTTATTTGAAAAAAATATGTATGTGCTATTTATGCAATAAAATTTCTTGCTTATAGATTTTACAAGCAAATCGAAGAAAAATGCTTGACTTATAGATTTGACAAACAATCGAAGAAAAATGGTCACACTCAATTTTGAAATCAAAAAATCAAAATAGAAACTCTGAATCATTGTTTTGAAATTAACAAAATGGGAACAACGTCTTTCAAGCAAAAAAATAAATGATGTTGGATAAATAGTTTGCAACAAATAAACAATGTTGGATTTATAAAAATAGACATTACAGTGTAATAATTAAAAGAAAAAATTAGAAAAGAATATAGATCACAAACATTATACAAAAAGAGACAAGAAGTGCCACTTTTACGCGTGAGGCTAAATTATATTTTAGAAATAAAGTCATTTTGATATCTATAATTAAGAATGAAGACGAATATGAAGATCAGATTATAAAACATCATAAGCAAACTTTATCAGTTCCCCTAAACATACAAATTAATAATTTTCCTAAAGAACAACTATAAAACTGTATGTTATGGATTGTTTGGATTTAACCAACTAGCACTACTAGAAAATTAACTTTTTGCGACTACTTTTTGGCGACTGCTTGTTTGGCCGTCGCAAAAGAAAAATAAAAAAAACCTCCAATTTATATTTAACATATATTTCTCCTATTTCCTTTTATTTATTTGCTTTTGCCCTAGCTTGGCTCGCTCAACCTCTCTCTCGCTGTCGCTCTCGCTCACCGGTATGAATCTCCCTATCCCTCTTGATCTCAATCGATTGATCTCTCAATCTCTTAATCTCAATCTCTCAATCTCTATACCTCTCTCGATCTCTCAATCTCTCTCAATCTCTCTTTGTATCTGCGTACACATTATTTACTCTCTCTGCAATTTGAGCGATTCGTCGCAAAGAAACCCTAACTCTGCCATGGAAAAGTTCTCTCGGAGCACTCAAATGCAGCAGAGTAAGCTCACCTCTCATGCGTTTCATCTACCTCAAAATGCACCTACATTACGCGCGCGCGCACACACACAAAGACTATCTTTGAGCTTCATTGTGTACATAGTGTCCTTCTTTTGAAACTCACATTTGTATCTATAAACATAGGAATATTAATTTTTATTAAAACTTTCATATAAACTTACATCTGTTGTCATTCTTTTGAACATTACCGAAATTGAGGGATAATTGAGGCTAAAACCCCTGTTCTCCAGCAAAGTCTCATGGCAACTCACATTCCTGTGAGTAATTGCGAAAATTTCTGATTTTGTGTATCCCAGGGTGCACAGATGAGTGATATACTGATCTGGCGTGATATCATATACCAGTCCTGGATTGATGGCTCTCTCAGGGTTTACATGTCCAGCTCCAGTTGCGAAAACTCCTGCAGGTTTGTCTCCATCCATTATTGGCCTTCCTGAATGGTCTGTGATTTCCACTGCTGCCATGATTGCAGATTTAATAGCTGCCGAGTCGATGTTGGATGAGCTGAGTGGATCAGAGCAGCAATTCCACTGACATGTGGACAAGCCATGGAAGTTCTTGACATGACAGTGAAGTTCACCCTCCCAACCTGTGAGTTTTTCCTTTGATAACAATTTCATAGGGATTTTCAGATTTGTGGTTTGTGAACTTAAAATATTGGTTCCTGAAAATTACATCTTGTTTTGTACTGGTGTAGGTCTTTATGTTTACTCATCCAAAGTACTCAATTACAAGAAGCAATCAGCGGTAGATGAAGCTTCAGTTTGAGATGCCCAATGACACTGGATCAGCCTTGGTTCATGGTATGTGGTTGCCTAAGACTTGTCACTGTTTTAAACACAAATAACTATGCCTAGCATGCTATATGGTTGAGGAAGTACAGGAGTCTACTCAAAATGAATGCCCAGGGTTAGCCTATTGTTGTTTGTCTCTCATGCCCATGGGAAATCACTAATTGACTAATCAAAAGAAAATTTTCTTATTTGTGTTTTTTTTTTCCTTCTTTTTCTTTTGTTGCAGCTAGGTATCAATGCTGCAACTGATGATACCACTGTACAGGATCCTTGGGATGAGTTGGTTTCACGTCTCTCATATTTATTTTCAAATGAGGTAGGTTGCTTATATTGAAGTAAAGAATGACAAACTAGCTTCCATTTTACATAGTGAGAAGTTATCCTTCTTTGTTAATGTCTCGAAATCACTGTATTGTGTTATTTCATTTTATTTTTATAATTTATAAACACGTTGCCCTTCAGCTTTGTTACTATAATATAAACATTTTTTTTGTAGATAAACCTTATAAACATGTTTCCCTCCAAAAGAAGCTCTTATGTTTATAGCTTAAAAGAATCTTCACCGAACACCCCCAATGTTCTTACAGACCCTCTTGTGGAATCTTAGCTTGATATTATAGTACATAGATAGCTATTCTGTTTTTTGAGATCTCATCTGGTATCAGTGGCTACATTTCTCTGCTAAATTTGAAGATGACATCATTGACTAGGCTAGGAGTCATTACAGTAACATCTTGCATCACATTTCCTATCCACCTGTTAATTTTGTTTTGGGTTGTTTGAGATGTGCAATGATTTTGCATCAAAAAAATCCTTCTACTTATTTCTTGGTTGCTACACAGTTGATTATAGTTGGATTTTATGATACATGGATTGCTATTTTTGTCTCATCAAAGAGATATCCTCTTTTATAAGTGGCTGCACTGCTCTACTAAATTTGAGGATAACTTAATTGACTTAGGCTAGGAGTTACTACATTATTAATGGGTCAAATGAAGATAGGGATAATACAATGAAAGACATACTTGTTCTTTCTCGCTGACTACTAATTTTCATCACCCCATGTTTCTCAAAGAGTGTAATGTGTGATGGACATCTCTTTTTGAAAAAGTTAATCAATCAAATGTGCAACTCAGCCTTTCTTTTGTGTTCTTACATGGGCGATGGACCATTTTTTACTGATGAAACAGTGCATTTAATTGTTTTGTTCTCCTGACTTCTTAGTTAACTTACGTGTTATGTGAATAGGAGAAGTTTTGAACAATTTATAATCCCCAAGCGCAATAATTCTCCATTGGTGCAACTTCTGCTTGTCAAAATTAGGTTTTATTACTTGACGACTTTGAGGAAAAGCTATTAGCTTGGCTTATGTGTAAGTCATCTAGTAGCTTAATCTTCTGTTTATATTCTTATGGAATCGGATTCGGTTGAAACTAAGCATATCATATAATGCATTTTTAGTTAATCTTGGTATATGTTAAGCACTTGTACTGCATCAATTTATTTGAACATTGAAAGATTGGATTGACAGTGCTTTTCTTTATTTTTGTGTCATTTGTGAAGTTCCTTAAATCTCTTCATCCCCTGAGTGGTCACTTTAGAGCAGCTTTGCAGAGAGAGGGTCAACTCAATGGTTTAGTTCCAATTTCTGTCCTTGCGTCTATGATACAAAGTTCAGTAGTTTATGTAAAAGCATAAATCCTAAGGTTGAGTCAAATCCACTGTTGATTATGTCACTTATGCTGAAGGCCGCTTCAAGATTATCGGGTTCTGTGTCTGCTTCTGAAGAACAACTTTCGATGAAGAGGGAAAATCCATACCCTCCTGAGATTGTATAGTCTGTGGTTGACCAACAATCAAGCTTACTGGACTCTATTTTGATTAAAGTGGTGCAAATTCCGTACTCAGTTGAGAAGACTGTTGAACCCTTAACTCTTAATGTTGCTTCAAATGGCTATTACCTGGATATTATTGCTCAGGAGCTTGATTTAACTGATGCTTCTAAGGTTTTGGTTTCCAGGTAATGTAAAGCATAAATTTTAGTATTATGTTTTATTGTGCAGATTCTCATTCTTGAATATCTTTTTATGTGAATTTTCATGTTTCCTGAGTCTCATTCTTAATTCTTTTATTAGATGAATATCTAACTGCAGCAATCATTAAATGACAAAATGAAGTTAATCTAATGTGGACTGTTCTATAGCAATTCTGATAGTATTTTAGAATACATTAAGACAAACTTGTGTTTACATAGTTACAAGTCATTGCCCATTTACACTTACCATAGGCAATTTACATCTTCATGACTCTTTGTGGAACCTATATTCTATGATTCTTATACATGCTTTAGATTCTCCTATGATCAAATATGGTAGTTATCAATCCAAACTCTGCTATACGAAAATGTGCTAGGGTTCAACTGATTAGAAATGGGAAGAAGATTGCAGCATTTGTCCCAATCGACGGTTGCTTAAACTACATTGAAGAGAATGTAAGTATTCTTCAAAAGCTTGGGATGATCATTTTGCAGTCATCCTTGGTGACTTAACCTTAAAACATTTCTTGTTGTAGGATGAGGTGTTGATTGCTGAATTTGGACGTAAGAGGCATGCTGTCGGAGATATTCCTGGTGTCAGATTCAAGGTCGTGAAGGTATTTGGTGTTTCCCTTCTGGCTCTCTTCAAGGAGAAGAAAGAGAAGCCAAGGTCTTAGTTTTGTGCGCGGAGATTGTCTATTTCTGTCTTTTGGTAGTTTTGTTGGAAGTATTGGAATGGTACTCTAGATTGTTTGAGCAATGTTGTGGTATCTTGTAGTTGTGTTAGATCTAAGAAAGATTTCATCTGAAATTTAGATTGTTGTGTTAGGGTTTGTGTGGCCTCTTGTGTTTTCCTAATTTTGACATGCTAATAATGGTGTCTAAAAGAACTTTTTTCTATTTCTAGTTGTAATAATTTTCACATATGGCTTCAATTTTGAGACTCAAATGCAATGGCTTCAATAATTTACACACATTTTTTATTTTTTATTTTTTATTTTTTTATTTTTTTTGCGACGGTAACAAGATAGTCGCCAAAAAACATGTTAGCATTTTTTTTGTTTTTTGCGACGACAAAATAGCAGTCGCCATAAGTAGTTTAGAAGGTCGCAAATCATTTGCGACCGTTGTTTGCCGTCGCAAAAAGTATTTGCTACCCCCACATTTGCGACCCCCATTTGCCGTCGCATGGGCCGTCGCAAAAGGTCTTTTGCGACTGTATTTTTATTATTTGCGACGGCTTGTGACGGTCGCAAAAACCATTTTTTTTTAGTAGTGTAGGTCTAATTTAGTTGGGCCATCATAACTTTAAGGGTTTAGTTCCAAGACGGAAGAGGTGATTATTTAGTATTTCCGGAGTATGGACACGTGGTACTTTATAAGGTTTTGATTGGTGGAGATGGATAGGGGTTTACGATTTATGTTGGGGATGAGAAACAACATGGGGGTTAAGTAATTGGTGATTGACTTGAAATATGGCCACTTGATATTCCGAGATTATTAAATAATTTCCCAGAGGAAAGTTATGGGTTCAATTTTACTTAATGGAGAGTTAAATTAGGAGGCAATCACTGAATGTAAAGTCTAACTATTATAAGTGTTAATCTAATAATTAACAATTGACTTTTGTTGATAAAAAAAAAAATCCGCAGGTTGTGCCAATTTAAATATTTACATGAGCAATTTAATTGATAGATTTAAAAAATGGAAAATTTTGAATTATAAAAAATGGTCCAAAATAAAATCATAAAAAATGCACAACAATTGCATGCGTCCGTGACTATAGTGTCCCAATTTGGACGATAAATGTACCGAGCACGTTGAACGATTTATTATTAGAGTTTGATTTGAAAATTTTACAGAGTTTTAAAATTTATTTAGACTTGGTTTAACAAAATGGGAACAACGTCTTTCAAGCAAAAAAATAAATGATGTTGGATAAATAGTTTGCAACAAATAAACAATGTTGGATTTATAAAAATAGACATTACAGTGTAATAATTAAAAGAAAAAATTAGAAAAGAATATAGATCACAAACATTATACAAAAAGAGACAAGAAGTGCCACTTTTACGCGTGAGGCTAAATTATATTTTAGAAATAAAGTCATTTTGATATCTATAATTAAGAATGAAGACGAATATGAAGATCAGATTATAAAACATCATAAGCAAACTTTATCAGTTCCCCTAAACATACAAATTAATAATTTTCCTAAAGAACAACTATAAAACTGTATGTTATGGATTGTTTGGATTTAACCAACTAGGTCTAATTTAGTTGGGCCATCATAACTTTAAGGGTTTAGTTCCAAGACGGAAGAGGTGATTATTTAGTATTTTCGGAGTATGGACACGTGGTACTCTATAAGATTTTGATTGGTGGAGAGGGATAGGGATTTACGATTTATGTTGGGGATGAGAAACAACATGGGGGTTAAGTAATTGGTGATTGACTTGAAATATGGCCACGTGATATTTCGAGATTATTAAATAATTTCCTAGAGGAAAGTTATGAGTTCAATTTTACTTAATGGAGAGTTAAATTAGGAGCCAATCACTGAATGTAAAGTCTAACTATTATAAGTGTTAATCTAATAACTAACAATTGACTTTTGTTGATAAAAAAAAAATCCACAGGTTGTGCCAATTTAAATATTTACATGAGCAATTTAATTGATAGATTTAAAAAATGGAAAATTTTGAATTATAAAAAATGGTCCAAAATAAAATCATAAAAAATGCACAACAATTGCATGCGTCCGTGACTATAGTGTCCCAATTTGGAGTGATAAATGTGCCGAACAAGTTGAACGATTTATTATTAGAGTTTGATTTGAAAATTTTATTGAGTTTTAAAATTTATTTAGACTTGGTTCATTATGGTAGTCGAGCCAATCTCAAACGAGTTTTAGTCGAGTCAAACTCAAATAGTTTGGTATTTTTATTTAGTTTTAATGAGTCCAACGAATAATTCACTGTTCAAGCTTAGGGCTGGTTTTCTCTCTAAAAAAAAAAAAGCTTAGGGCTGGTTTGATATCCATGAAAAAAGATAAAAAATTATTAAAAAAATTAAAAAATTATCACTATTTAAAAAATATATATATAATTTTTTTTAAAAAAAAGTACAAGTCAAGTTTTGGCATGGCAATGATGGTGATGTCTGGTGCTGTTAGATCATATATGTATATATATGTGAATAAATATTAAGGTAAATTATCAATAGGTCTTAATAGTTGGACTTATTTCCCATCAAATCCTATTGAAAATAAGTCTTGGTAAAATTGTCGCTAAAAATATTTTTTTTGTGACAATGTTTTATATATGTTGCTAAAAATTGACAATTAGTGACTTTTTTTGTCATGATTTTTATAAATTGTCACTAAAACTTACAATCAGTGACTTTTTTTATGACAAATTTTTCTCATAGGACCTATTAGATAATAATTCAACTTATTAGAACCTATACGTAAGTACCCATAAATATTATTGGAATGATGTGCTGTCAGAACATATATGTAAATAGGCTGAGGTGTCACGGGTACTGTTGGGCTAGTGGGAATCCACCACGAGTCCCGTTTTGAAAATCGGAATCGTGGAATATGTAGAAATCGTCGAGTACTATATGCTTATAAAAAATCCCGTTGATCGGATATTGATAACTATATGATTAGATCAGTTTTGTATAAAAAAAATAGATGGTGTACAAAGTAACGGTTGACAAAAAAGTAATCGGATCAGATAGCTATCGACATCCGATCAACGTGATTTTGTATAATTGTGTCGTACTTGATGAGTTCTACACATTAAACGGTTCTGATTATCAAAACAGGGCCCGTGGTGGGTCCCCACGGACCGAACAACACTGTCCAGTCCGAACAGCACCGTAGGCAATCTGGTCCTAGTTGTCCACCGTATACATAACGGTACCATCACTGTCAGCAGTCATTTATATATATAGGAGTAATATAGTAATTTTGTTATTTTATATAATATTTTAATACACATTTTTATTCATAAAAAGTCGAAAAGTTATCTTAAACAATCATATTTTTTTCTTTACTTTTTAATCTAAAAAATCAAAAAATACACTTATTTAAAACACCCCAAACGATCTCAGTTTGAAATCTTTAATAAATTCAAAAATGTGTTTAAAGTTAATTTATTTACTTAATAAATTGAGTTCTAATGAATTTTTAACAAACCAAACATCAATCACGCTCCAATTGTTTGATTCATTTACCGCTAGTCCCAATCACAGGAACACGCTCTCTCCCTTCTAACCTGTTTCTCTACAATGATGACGACAACTCACAATTTTTTTTTTTATACTATATATATTTTAATTTTAAGATAAATTATATCTTCCCCTATTAAATTTCAATATTTTCTCATCTTGCCCCCCAATAATGTTTCTAAATTTTCTAGTTTACTCTAATAGCTAAAATTCATCTAATTTTGAATCAAAATCAACACATTAGAAGCCATGTTTAATGTCTTCAATTTTTATTTATTTATTTTCAACAATCAACATTGATATAAAATTGAATTAAAAAATGACACATTAACAATCTCACAACACTACATGACATAATAATACACTATTATACAAATTTAGACTCAAACCTATGCCTATAGCCACTACCTCCTTATCACTTCCTTCCACCGAACCCAACCATGGACTCCCTCCATTGGCCCAATAACACTCCTAAACTTCCCACTCTTTTCTTCTTCTTCCATTTTGCACTCTAACTCTGAGACTCAATTCTTCACAAAAACTCTCCCTCTTCACTACCATCATTAACAACTAAATAATATCATCATCCACAACTCTACTTCACCTCCTCACTAACACCACCAATACCTCAAAACCACCATTTAGCATCTATAATCACAATCTATTCAAATTGACAACATTGAACATCTCTCTCTCAAATCCGCTTGCTATTTCAGTAGATATTTGGGAGAAAATGGAATGTAAGGTCTGAGTTGGGAGCAACATGGATGCCATGCGTGCAATTTTGGGCAAGAGTTAGCTATTGGAACAAATTGAGAAAATTATAAATGTTAAGAGCCAAATTGGTTAAAAACTTTAAGAATCAAACCGGGTAATGGTGTTATTATGTTATGTGACTATTAACGTTGTAATTTTCATCTGCAATTGAATAAACATTATAAAATGGGTGAGTTTAGAAATATTAGGTGGGAAAGAAATAAATTTTAAAAGCCAAAGCAAAAAGACACTAAAACTTGAAGGTTTAAAGTGTAATTTACCCTTATTTTTATGAATAATGCACCTATATATGAAAATTTATTAAGTAATTCTAAGATACATGTGACATTCTTATAGGGTGTTCTTTACAAATGAAATACTACAAAACATATTAAATAAATTATCATTTATTTTTCAACTACTTAACAATAACAAATATGAATCAATGTCCTCTCATCTATAAAATTTTAATGAAAATATCACATGAATAATACCATGTGATTGGATTACTGTTTCTAGAGAGAAGTAATTGGTTGGTTTTGGGACACCGTCACGTGGTGCCCCACCGATGTTATGATTGGTGGAGGGGGTGAGACCTACGAATTTGTATTAGGTGATTGAAAAACATGATGGTATAGTAAATTGTGATTGGTGTGGGGTATGACCACATGACACCCCAAGACCAATCAATAATTTTTCGCCTCTAGAATGGTCCAATTTGTATTTTTTTGGGTAAGATTTCCACTACTTTTTTTTCACTCTCAATCCCATTTCTTCAATGAACTGGCACACAGTTTTTGATTTCTTTCACCTCAATAACTGCATTGAGGTGTTATCCATTCATACAAGACTATCATAGTAATTGCAACATTATTGACATTCCACAACTCGTTTTACCTATTCTTCCCTCCATATGTTTTGTGTATTAACCATACCATACATCATGGCTAATTGACAATAGTGCGAAAAAAGAACATTTTGTTGATCCTTCTGTCAGGAGGACATGGTTTAAGGGTTTTTGAGCCGTAGGGTTAGGTGGTATTTGATGCACGAAGGACACCTTCTAGATTATTGTCAAATATCATTTTAATTTTTTAAGCTAAAAAAATATATGCAAACTGACTCTTTAAATTATTAACATTTTGTAACTGCATTAACAAAACATGTTTAATTACTAAAATTTCACACACACACCTTATACAGTTGTATCATGGAGTACCTTGACGATAGATAGGTAAGGTATAAAGTGATATTTTATAATAAATAAAATCTTAACAGTTATATTCAATCTTGATATTACAACGCATTAACATTTTTCCATTGACTTGAACTTCAACTTCAGGAACCTTGGCACCTAAGTATACTCTCCGTAACCACTTAGACAATTGCCTAAAATCCCAATATTGATAGTTAAAAGGGTTTAATTATACGTTTTTTTAGTTTAAGAGATCAAAATGATTCTTGGTAATAGTTTAAGAGGTCTCCACGCAATTAATCCCAAATTGAGAATTGAGAATTAAAAATTAAAAATCAAACCCTGAATTTTTCGAGTCAGAAAAATTAGTTGACAAAATTTACATGTTAAAGTAAAATAAGTTATTCCATATGTATAAAATGAACTAAAAACCAATAGACATCGTGTGCGGAAGCGGGTGGTGGCGGCCATAGTAATGGTGAGCTTGCTGGTGTCACTATTTTCTTCAAAACATGCCTCTCTGTGTAGTAAACATATAAACCAAAATACAAAAGAAAAAAGAAATCTAAGAGGGAAAACAAACAAATAATGGCTGTGTTTTAAAAAGGATTTATAATTCAATCTCAGTTATATAAAACATACATACCCACACATACACAACAAAAACAAAACAAGAAATGAGGTCAAAACCCAAGCCGGGAAGCAAACAGCTTAAATCTCTCATCCCTCCTTCACAAGATTATTTACAACACCTCTCTAATTATGACCCAGAAATCCCATATATTCCCGTTTAGAAAAACTGAAACAAACAAAATTTACCATTGTATTTACACGCCAGCACCATGTCTAAGGACTGTTCAGGGAGAAGTCTGAGGTGTATTTTCTGTTTCATCTGAGTTAAGCGTGAAAATATCAACTGGGGCGCTAGTGCAATCAACCATCCGGTAATCCTTGCATTTCCCATTTGGAGAGCGCTGTTGACGATCCAGATATATCACAATCACTGTGATATCATCGTGGAAATGGCGCCTAACCCCCTTTTCAATTCTTTTTATGTCATCATAGCTCATTTCTCTTTTCTTTGCAGCCTCTTGCAGGGCAGCTCTAATCAAGCGCTTTGCTATTCCCTAAAAAAATAAATCAGAAAATAAGAATTCAGAAGTGATTAATGATATAACGCTGACATCATGATGGGTTAATCCCAATTTGCATGCCAAACACTTTAGTAACAAAGCATAGCAGAATAGAGAGAATAATGAAAGAGCAGTGGCAGCGCTTACAACTCTTGAACTTTTCTTGACGATTTCAACAGCTACTTCATCGCTTAGTTGCTCCCAGAGGCCATCCGATGCAAATATCAAGAATAAGTCTTGTGGCCTTAACTTTCTAATCAAGATAGAAGGCTCTGCTGACACTACAGCTCTTTTTAAAGGAACAGGTGATCCAAATTGCAGGAAACGAGGATCTCTGTTAAACTCGGGTTTCTTTAGATAAACATCTCCGATTGATCTGGACACCTATTAAGAGGAAAGAATTAAAAGAAAGATCATAAAGATATTTGAATAGATGATGCTAAATTACGCACAAATGTCAACTCCATGGGGTAAACTAGCAGCAATCAATAACATATAAAATGAAAAGGACAAAAAAACAAAAAAACAAAAACAAAATAGTAAGCATTTATAGAAAATTGTCCCGTACAACCCATACAACCAAGTACAAAAAGGAAACCAGTCCAATGGTCCAGAAGTTGAAACCATTACAGCCATGTACTCACTGCAATTAGGTATAGCCATAAAAGTTATATTATATATCTCTTTGATTGCAAAACGAAATAGGCATCTGATATTTGCAATGGTGAGCATACCATCATAAGCATGCAATGCAAATCACCTGGATGAAAAGAAGAATAAAAAATATTTCAATTAGCGCCGCAATATGCTTTTTAGATCTTAATGTGCATCTCATGACTTGTGAGCCCAATGAAAACATCACAATTGTACTTTTGATTCTATGAAAGGGTGGCCAACAAGGCAAGACATGCCATTTAGAGTAATCCAATTCTGCAATAAAGGACACCATTATTACACTTGCAAAAAAAAAAAAAAAATTTGCTTTTATGATTAGAGTAATCCAATTCTGCAATAAAGGACACCATTATTACACTTGCAAAAAAAAAAAAAAAATTGCTTTTATGATTTGTTAGGGGGTCAAGACCTCTTGTATAAGTTAAAAAGATTCTACTCTAAGATAAATCCTGAAATA
Organism: Camellia sinensis; assembly: GCF_004153795.1. Classification (NCBI taxonomy): domain Eukaryota; kingdom Viridiplantae; phylum Streptophyta; class Magnoliopsida; order Ericales; family Theaceae; genus Camellia; species Camellia sinensis. The sequence continues at coordinate 225,874 of NW_021031295.1, read as the reverse complement.
GGTTTGTCAAGCTAAAGAAATGAAAATGGTTAAAAAAAAATTGGCAGACCGCAGGCTGCATTGGTGCTATTTACCTTGCAAACAAGGAAATAAACAAAACAAAAACAAAAGTCTGTAATAGAGCCTAACATGTTTAATATGATTAAGTTAAAACCAGCTGAACAGCCCCAAGATTAATCCAGAAGAGAAACCAAACACCCAGCAAGAACATAAGAGAAGTAATGCACAAATTACAGTGATGATTATTCTCAACATATCAACTACACCATGAATACCACAGTAGCTTCAACAGTTTTGACAGGTGATGGGGAATAGCCCAAGCACTAATTCACCATTCATAGAAAAGTTAAGCATTCAAAGACCAAAATAGTTGTCTCTTGAGCTGCAAAACTAGAAGCAAACCAGTCCTATGCGATAGGTTTTTGGAAGAGAGAAGATAATTCATACCGGCAAACAAAAACCAATGAAAAAAAACTGCATATCTCTGTATGCATTTAATGAATTTATCATTACTGATCACTGTCCACGTCCCAACAAGATTTGTCCCCATTATGATGACAACAAACTATGACAATTCATCTAAACCAATGCTTGTCTATTAACTTAATAGTCGAATACAACATAAAAGTCAATGACTAGTATAGAAAATAAGTGATTAAAGATGTTCCAACCATAGAAATTCCATTCAACAAGCAAACAAAAGCCATAATTGATACCTGAATTATGCCCTTAATTCGCCAAACTCCACGAGTATACACAACAATGTGGGAATCATCAGGATGAAGTGCCACAACTTCCTTCCTCACCTCCTCATCCCCAACATTATGATCTGTTGATAAGCGCTCTGCCACCACATTGGTAGATTTACTGGTTGGCCCATCTGATACTGCTCGGCCAAGCACTGCCCTCGAATCCCCAAGGTTCGCCACATACAAGATGTCATTTGAAATCACCCCAACAAGACAACAAGAACCAACCGAAGCAATCTGAGGCTGAGCTAGCCATGATCGCTTCACCAAATGCAAAAATTCCTCTTCAGTGGCATCAAATGCCTTCCTAATCACATCTGCAGACAATCCTCCTTGATCCGAAGCAAACTCTGTGTAACCAAAATTGATAAATCCATAAAACCATTTCTTAAATTTTATATTTTTGAAAGAAAAAAAAACCACCTACTCTATTATCGATTCTATGATACAAACCCTACAACTCGAAGCTTTGTCATGACCTTTTCATTCCCAAATTGCCATGCAATTGCCTTCCTTTTTATTTTAAATTCCAAACTTCAAATTTTTATAATTTCTCCAGTTTTCTTTCTCTTCATCTACATTTTTTTTTTGTGCGTCAATCAATAAACGATCAACCTATTGATTTCATAGCACACTGCACACGTTCTAGTATAACATAAAACACAAGACTAAAGAATGATCTCTCCTTATGCTAAAAAAGAAAAAGAAAATGAAAAGGCATGATCTCTCCCATTATATATTCCTCCGATTTTCCATAACAATCTGTTTGGTTGAGAAAATTCCAAATCAACAAAGTAACAAAACCTAGCATATTGTACTTGTTTAAATCCTCAACATACGCACATAACATACATACATACAAATACAGAACTAAAAATTGAATGGAAATTAGGGTTTAGGAACATACTGTGAAGGTAAGAGAACAGGTGGTTGGTGATGAATCGAGAGGCCTCGGGGCCGCCGTGGCCGTCGTAGACGCCGACGTAGGTGGTGGAAGGGGAGGTGAAAACTTGGCTTTGGTCTTCAAGCGAAGAATTAGCTTGAACCACGGCAATCGAATAGTCGCCAGAGGCGTGGGGTTTCAAGTCCATGTCCCAGAGAAGTCCGTCGCCACCACTTCCTCCGCCGCAACACCCACCGCATCCGCCGCCGGCAAAGCCGAAGCATCGCCCCAGCGGCCTGTAACACGACTCCAACATCTTCTTTCTCTCTCTGTCTCTCTCTCTCTGGTCTTTACTTTCTCTCTCTCTCTCACTCTCTCTCTCTCTAAAAAAGTCAGTTTCTGTCTCTCTATGAAATGTCTCTCTCTCTCTCTAAATTGTTGGATTCTGGTTTGGTGTAGTGGGAGAAGACGTGGAATTGTTCGGTAAAGCAAAATTTTAATCAACATTGTCATCATGTCATTAATAAATGGGAAACACACTATGGTATGGTACGTTTAAAGAATTTAGAATAAATTACATTTACCTCCTTCAGAGTTTTTGATAAATACAAATTTTTTTTTTATGATTTGAATAATTACAGTAACTTCTCTTATTTTACTTAACAATGTCAAGATTCTCCTATTCTGTCTATTTTACATAAGCGATGTTAGTATTCTATAGAAAATAACCATATCACCCTTGCTTTTGCTTGTGAAAAGACAAAAAAGCCCTTTATTCAAGACTAACATCACTGCCCGTGACTGACCAACACAACCATGACCCCTACTCTCTATGCTTCAAGTCAATAAGGACTTGGTCTCTCTCTGTCTCTGTCTCTCTCATCCTCCTCCTTTTATTATACAGCCATACATATCAAAGATGAGAGATTAAGAGTGTAGAAGAGAGAGAGAGAGAGTGGAGAAAATAAAGCCATTGTTGTCAATCATCTTCATATTCTCTCTATTTTTCATTATTCGCTCACAAAACATTCAACTTGGTTTAACTCTCTTGGCCTTCAATTTGAACCAGTCATGGCCATCCCCAAACAACACATTCTCTGTAGGTTTCATCGCCGATGGCTCTGTATACTTCATCGCCATCACCTACAACGGCATCCTAGTCTGGAAAGTCAACGGTGATTCCGGAGCCGCCGATTTCTCTGCTTCCTTCCAGTTCCTCGTCTGGCAGTCCAACATCGCCAGCCGCGGTGTCTCTTCCGCCGCCCTCGATGACTTAGGTAACTTTGTTCTCCAAAATTTCACCGTTTTGGTCTAGTCCACCTTTGATAACCCCTACTGATACTTTCTTGCCTAATCAAAATTTCACTAGTGACAAAAAATTAAAATTTGGGTTGTACTCTTTTAGACTTTTAATCTCTGAAAATTTAACCCTTCAATGCAATAACTCGATTGTGTATTGGAATTCGGGTGTGAATTCGTCAATTAACATAAATTTTACATCACTCATTTTACGACTTCAATCAATTGGGTTGTTATCACTCACAGATCCATCATTTTCTGTCCTTGTGATCATGGCTTATGGCAGTGATTATGCTGAAAGGACTGATATACTTAGGTTTTTGAAGTTAGAAAGTGATGGAAATTTGAGGATTTATAGCTCTCCTAAGTGTAGTGGATCAACTACAATGGAGAGATAGGTTGCTGTTAGTGATCAGTGTCAAGTTTTTGGGTATTGTGGGGATTTGGGTTTTTATAGTTACAACGATACGACTTTAATTTGTGGATGTCCTTTGAAGAATTTTTTACCCATTGATCTGAATGATAGTAGGAAAGGGTGTAAGAGGAAGGTGGAGAGGATTTGAGGCTGTTTACAGAGGCGTTCTTGCTAATAAAACTATTGTTGCAATGAAGCAGCTTGAGGGAATTGAGTAGGGTGAGAAACAGTTTAGAATAGAGGTTGTAACTATAAATAGTACCCACCATTTAAATCTTGTGAGATTGATAAGGTTTTGCCTTGAAGGTCGTCACAGGCTTCTGGTATATGAGTTCATGAAAAATAGATTCCTCGATAATTTCTTCTTTACAAAAGAACAATAGTCTAGAAAATTCTTGAATTGGCATTTTAGTGCATTTTGGGCATTTTAGTGCTTACATTTGATGACATAGCAAGGTTGTTAGGTGTATAAATGGCCGTCAAATTTTGGGGGAATCTTGACATTGTTAGGTAAAGTAAGGGAGGTTACTGTAATTATTCAAATCACAGGGGAGGTCCCTGTATTTGTCAGAAACCTTAGGGGAGGTAAATGTAATTTACCCAAGCATTTATATTTTATGTACATTATAATTTAAAAAAATGATATAATTTTATATTTTTTTAATTATAATTAAAAAATGTCATAACTTAATATTAGAAGTGTTTGTGGTTCGATTATGGCCAGAAAACCTCTAATTCGCCATCCATTCGTCGAATTGACGGATTGAAAAAAATCAATTCACATCCGTCCGCCAGTTTGAGCAGATTGATGCAAATTAGTTTAGCAGTTTAAACTTTTACAAATTTTGAATATAATACAATTTGTTAATATTTTTTTTTGGATAATAATTCAACTCAATATAACTAAAAGATTACCAAGTAAATTGTCAATACCAATAATAAATACATATAAGAAAACCATGCATTATCAAAACTATTTCATTACTATTTTTTATTCAAAAACTATTTAATATGATTTTTTTTTTAAAAATGACAAAATTAAGTTTTATATTTTTCACACAAAAATACAAAATATCAACACTTGTCATTTGATAAACGGATTTCTAAATTGAAAACAAATTAAAAACACAACAAAATATCTAATTTTTTTTCAATTGAAAACACAAATAGAATATCTAAACAAATTGAAAACACAAAGTCTTCAAATTACTAGGGGTGGTCGTGATTTGGCGGCTCGATTGCGGCCAAAGGAACTTCAAATCCGTCATCAGTCCAAAATTAGGTGAATTGAAAAAAATCAATTCACAACTGTCCGTTCGTCATCACGCATCCATTCAAAATGCGGCGGATCGGTTCAATTTGGTCGGTTTGGGCGGATCGAAATATCTATTGCTCACTTCTACTAAATATAATATGAGACATAGGGCCCTTTTGGGTAGTTTTTTTAGGTCACATTACCTCTCTATTTTTTTACACAAAAAATTTAAAAAAGTCAAAAAATCAACTTTTTACCAATTTCTCAAAACACCACATAACTAAAGAAGAAAATAATATAAATAAAGATGTATATGATATACCCATTTAAAGGATGTGTATATTATAATTTCTCATAATAAATTGGTAAATTTTAAGTACCAATTAAATTAGTTAAAAAATTAAAGAATATTTGCTTAAAATATTAAAGAATATTCTACAAAAAGTTAATTTATTTTTTAAATATTTTTTCATAAAAAAATTATTAAAAATTAATTATCAAATAAAATCATATTAAACTTTGCTAAAAATACATATTATCTTTTGTGATTGTGGCAACTTCAAATATTTTATTGTCAAGAATTTGTTAATAATAAAGTTGGCCAAAAAAATAAAATTACTAACTATCTTCTAATATAATAATAAAATTATTAAAATTATTAATTGAATATATATTGACTTGATTAAAAAATGTTAATTGACTTAGGTCTAGTTTGGCAAGATGGTTGGGACTTAAGTTAGCACACTAAAACACAAAATATGCTAAAAAGTAAATAAGACAAAATGTCACATTCAAACTATAATTATTTTTTTTTCTCTCATAAAATTATAAAAAGTTAAAAGTTATTCCAAACAGAACCTTTTTAGTTAGGATAAAATTATTAAAAGAGAAATTTATTAGAAAATCTTTTTTCAAGTGTTTGTATTCTAATTAGTCTATAAAATATTCTTATATTCTAATAAATCCTATTATTTGGACATTTGATCTACTAAATCATAATTCCCATATTTAAGGTATTTTATGGATATTTCTACCCTTACAAATATTTTTCGGTTAGTAATTTGGTGATGTGAACATTTATATTTTTCAATGTGAATATTCACATTGACGTGTGAATGTTCACATTTGACATGTTTACATTCACATTGATGTTGTGAATATTCAAATTGACGATGTGAACATTCACATTAATGATGTGAACATTCATATCACGAAATATTCACACTGTAAATGAAAATATTATTAGGAGTATTTTGGTAATTATGTCACCCATAGGATTTATTGAAATATAAGAAAATAATATGAATTAAATGAAACATAAGTAGATGAAAATGAATTTATAAAAAAGTACTCCTAATTAAAAAGTCAAAAAGTTAGTCTAACAAAATTCTTCAGAAGGAAGGCTTCATGATTGATTAATGAAAAATATTATTTGTTACATGATTAAATTTTTTAAAGATTCAGATGTAATTTTTTTTTTAACAAAAAATAATTAATATATTAAATAAATTTTAAGATTTGTAATTATAATTTACTTTAAATAACTTGTGGTAAATATATTATGGTGATTACTCAGACACGCACAAAAGCACGCAAGGCCTCATAGTAGGTTGTTGTGAACTTGTGACTTTTGGGTACAACAGCAACCCCATGTCTGATAGACTCTGCGAGGGGTAATGTGAAAACAACGATAATAGTTCCACATGAAGGTCAACAAGACTTTTAACTCTTTAGTCGTTGATAATTTTTATTTTATTTATTTTTGTTAAAAGTAGAATGTTAGAGAAAGGTTATTTGGTGTCTTCAGGCCCCGTTTGGGGACTTACTTTTTTAGTTAATTAGTTAAAAAATTATTAAATTAGTCAAAAAGCCAATAACTCATACCAAAAAGTCAAAGATTATCTTTTCTCTCTACTTTTTGCACATCTTTTCGTAATTAGTCAAAAAGTCATTCCAAACATACAAGTTTTTTTTACCTACCTTTTTAGCCAAATAACAAAAAAATTACTAAATTAACCTGTTCCAAACGAGGCCTCAACATTGTTCTACATCATTTATCTTTATACACTTGTCCAATTATCTCATAAAAAATTAGTATAAAAGTGATGGATCCCCTATTAAAATTAATAAATTAAATTGTGACACCACAGTGACATTTATTCATAAATTTATTTTTACCTCATTTATATTCTACTTAACCCAAATTATCTTTTTATATTTCAATAAGTCTTATGGGTGACATAATTACTAAAATATTCATAATAATAATAAAGTGACGTGTGTATTAATATTTATATTGTCAATATGGATGTTTTATGATGCGAACAATCACACTATCAATGTGAACATCTATATTGTTAACGTGAACATTCACACTGTCAAATTTATTTAATGTAAATGTTTACATCATTAAGTAGTTAGGGTTCAAAAAATATTTGTAAAAGTAAAATTATCTATAAAATATTTTAAATATGAGAATTTAAATTTGATAGATTAAATGTCTAAAATAATAAGATTTATTAAAATATAAAAATATCTTATGAATTAATTAAAATATAAGTACTTGAAAAAAGATTGTCTAATAAATTCTCCTTCTCAAGCATAATTTTTTTGATTTTGGAAAATTATGGGAAAACAGGTTTAAGCAGTTAACAATAAAGAGAGAGAGAGAGAGAGGGGTTAAGTGGGAGCTAGGAAAAATTTAATACAAACATCCCGATAATAAAATACTAATTGGTATAATAAACTTCGTTATATATATGGGGCTGTTGCAAAATTATTTTAAAAGCATTAATTACATTTGAATAGTATGACTCAATATCATATAGAACAAATTTCATTTATACTCCTATATTTTTACATGATTTTCAATGACTCTCCCAGACTTTTAGTATTTTCAATTTTACCCCCATACTATGTAAATTAATATCAATTTCACCCCTACCGTCTATTTCTGTTAAGGAAGTGGATGTCGTGGCCCCTCTATATTTTTGGATGGAGGCAATATACAAGGGTTTGGCTGAGCACAATCAATTAGACGCATTAGGGTTGCTTAGAACTTCCCAAATCACAATTAGGTTTTTCAATTTGCTCTCAAAATTTTGAAATCAAAGTCAACAATGATTGTGAAATCACATTGAAATCAAAAGTTGAATGATGGGTTGGGTGTTAAGAGAGAAGAATAATGGTGGAGGAAGAGGAACACCTGTATATGGTATATATGTTTTTTTAAAGGTATTTTTTAAATTCTTGTTGGAAATCGCATGTGTTGATATTAATATTATTTCAGAATGGTGAAATCTTTGTTTGTTTGTATGTGACACAGATTTTTTAATGAAATTTGTTTATGTTTGTTTAAGTTTCAGCAGTTTTACTTTAAGAAAATCTTTATTTATGTTTGTTTCGGTTTGAAATTGAAGAACACATATTAAATCTTTGTTTTTTTGGTTGTTTCTATTTCACATGGATAACTACTTGTTTATTAGTTATTTATCTCTAGTGTAATGTAATAATATTTTATTATTGTGAGTTCCATTGAATAATAGTTTTAATGACAAATTTACATTGCAAAATGCTGAAGAAGGATCTGGATATTTTACAATCAAAATGCATTAAGGAGGTGTGGTTATGTATGTTGCACAGAGGGTTTATAGTGGTGGTATGGTAAGTCATTTTGACTTTTGTTATTTAGATTAAATTTCCATTACAAAGTTGTGTTGCATGGCTAAGGAATTAGGACATAGGCCAAGTAACAACTATTATAATAAGGTTAGTGGTTATGGTGTGATGGAGTTACTAAAATCTGATGCTGATGTATTGATGTTGGACACATATGTGGATGAAAACATAGTAATAGATGTTTACGTAGGACACAATTTGGATGATTATGTAAGTACGTACACAAAGTAGTCAAGTACGCTCAAGTGTATAAAGAAGTAAGGGCAAGGGTAGTTCTTGATGTTGAATTGGAGGAAGCTAAAGATATTGATGCCTATGATCCTGACCAGTTAGACTCATCCTCTGATGAGTCTGAAAAATATAATGATAGTGATTATGAGCAAGGTCATAATGATGCTTTACATGATAAAAATGTTGACAAGGATGTGGAATTTGGTGGTTTAGGAAGTAGTAAGGATGCTGTGAGTGATGTACATGGCAATGATGACCTATAAAGCATGTACAACTCATCTGATGAGCTAAGAAGCCTTCATAGCTCCTCTGATGAAGATAGTCAATGCAAGAGGATTAAATACCATATTTTTAGTAAGACTAACATGCACAATCTTACATTCCAACTTAGTATAGACTTTGAAACAAATGTGTTGTTTAGGAATGCTATAAAGGAATATGCTATTAAGTGGGGCAAACAAATCACATTTCCTAAAAGTGACAAATAGAGGGTTAGGGAAGAGTGCAAAAGTGGTTGTCTTCGGGTTTGCTATGCTTCTTTTGTGAAGAGTGAAAGGGTGTATAGGATCAAAATTTTTGTAGATGAACACACATGCAATAGACCATTTGATGTGTCACATGTGAGTAGTAGATGGATTGTGAATAGATATTGGGAAAGAATTAGGTTAAACCTAGTTTTTGTATTGGCTGCCCCTTAGTATATTTTTTGCACAACATAAATGACAAGTGTGTAAACTGATAAAAGTTTGAATGATAATTTAGTGTCTTTACTGCTGTTGTGACAAGCTATTAATGTTCATTGGTGATGGACAGTGAAATGAAGAATGTAACTTTGGTGCCTTTACTGTGTTGTTTTGCCTAATTTGAATTTGGAGTGACAATTATGGTCATAAATTGTGTCCCAACTTCTGTGTGTTTCCTTTGTCTATATTAGAGTCACCAAACACAAACTATCACACACAATATTAATAGGTCACTAAACATACAATTTTCATCTCAAAATTATATTTTTCCATTAATAATAGTTCACCCATTGCATATGATTCATAAATAGGATACAGACTCCATACATTCTTACAATACCATACAACTTGTAACTTTATATTACAAACCATATTCTTACAACCAACCATGACAAAACCAAACAAATCCATAATTTCCTCTCCCTTCCAATCCCTCTTGCCTAATTTGAATTTGGAGTGACAATTATGGTCATAAATTGTGTCCCAACTTCTGTGTGTTTCCTTTGTCTATATTAGAGTCACCAAACACAAACTATCACACACAATATTAATAGGTCACTAAACATACAATTTTCATCTCAAAATTATATTTTTCCATTAATAATAGTTCACCCATTGCATATGATTCATAAACAGGATACAAACTCCATACATTCTTACAATACCATACAACTTGTAACTTTGATTCACTTCACTATTAGTGAAATATTAATAATCCTATCAAATTAGTGTGGTGTTAATTATCCCACCCCTACTCCATTACTAATAATCCTACAAATTTGTTGGATTAATTATCTATTGTATTAATAATCCTAAACCAAAGTGTCAAAACAAACATAGGATGATTGGGCCCACGGATTAATAATCCCAATCCCATGCTTTAATCCTTCCAATCAAACATACCCTTATATTACAAACCATATTCTTACAACCAACCATGACAAAACCAAGCAAATCCATAATTTCTTCTCCCTTCCAATCCCTCTTTTCAGTTGTGCTTCTATCTTATCCAACTTTTTCAACAAATCATGAATGATTTGCATTGCCTGATCGCACATGGGTAAGTCTAACCAGGTAAAGTGATTACAACCATTGTTAGGGCAACTAAGAAATCTCTTCACAGGATTTGCGTCGGTCCATGCTATGTGTATCAGCCTTCTTCTTTCACAAACATTGCAAAACATCTCGTCCACACTACTTGCGTTCCATCTCTCTTGATTTCTTGAGCTTTGATTGCTCCTCATTTATTCTCTCCTACTAATTTCATTGATGCTCTGTTTTTTTATTCTATTTTGCTGTGGTCTCTGTTTTTGTAAGTTGAAAGGAATACAAGGGAAGGTTAGGTTTTGGCAGGAAAGCCTTAATTTCCCTTCATCCAAAAGTATAAGGGGCCACGTCACCCATTTCGTCCACTTTTTTAACGGAAATAGACGACAGAGGGAAATTGATAATAATTTACATAGTATGGGGGTAAAATTGAAAATACTAAAAGTCTGGAGGTCATTGAAAATCATGTAAAAATATAGGGATACAAATGAAATTTGCGCTATCATATATGTAGTTTAATTATTGGTTTGTCATAATACGTGTGGCAATGACAAAAACATTACAATTATACTAAATTCTTACTCAATGTGGGGGAGATTAAAAGAAAAATACTAATAATAAATTACAATTTTTTAATGACGTAATATACAAAAATAAAATTTTAATTTTTAATTCATGACTCATCGTAATTATATAATAGTTACCATTTCAGTGAATAGAAAAATTATATAACTTATTTGTTTGCAGAGTATTATGATTACCCTTGTTAGTGGGTTGAAATTTTAAGAAAAAATTACACAACAGTATATTTCTATAAAACTAATCGCATATCAGCGCTATACTTTATCAATATTAAAAATTAAAGTCATAATTTTTTTTAATGAATTTGTAATTATTCTTTCATAAGTACACCGAAATATAATTTTCTCCAATTTTAACCTAATTAATAGCATATTCATTTGTTTGCAATTATGTAGTTATTTATTTATTTATTATTATTATTTTAAAAATAATATAGTATTTATTGAATATTTGGTATTTTTATTTTTTTATGGCATGGACTGTGTAGGCAAATAAGAGCGATGTCAAAATGTTTGGTTCAAAGTAGGCGGTTAGAGATGTGGCGTTGACGCGGACGGAGAAAAACTCATCCCTGGGAAGGGTCTACGATGCTTCCATCGAATTCTTTTTGTTATTTTGACTTTGAATTTGCCATGTCCTAAACAGTCTTTCTATTTATTTATTTATATTCAAGTGAAAAGGAAAACAGAGGAACAGAGTTTTAGTACAAAGCAGAAACCATGTCTGCAATTAGAAAAGAAGAAATAGAACTAGGAGGGTCATTTATACTGTATTTGGTTGAGAGATTTGAGGAGAGTTTTAGAAAGAAAAATAAAAAAAAGTAATATTTCACCTAATTTCACACACCTTTTCCCTTTTCATTTTTCTTTCTAAATCTCTCTCTAAATCCTCCAACTAAATACAGCCTTAGAAACACCAGGTGTTCAGATTGGTTGACTCCAATGTCCAAAATAGTCTTTGAGGCTTGGAGGTGCCTCCTTTTGAGCGCAACACCATATAAGGGTGTAAAAAAATTGATAAAATTAAATCTTTAAAATTGATTGAAATTTTGATTCTCCATTTGTTTTTATAAGGTACTACCATATTATAAATAAATAATCAAAAATTATTTTTTAAATTAAAATAACAATATAAAATTTATTTAAAATATGTAATAAAAATAATTTATAATCAATTAAATTTTATTTATTTTTTTCAGAATTACACATAAGAAAAGATTTTTATTTTGATGTCCTAATAAAAAACTGCATGTCATAATTTAATTAGTAAGAATTAAAGAATAAATTATAAAAATTATATTTATGATAAATATAAATACATTTCGTTTTATAAGTTTTGTAATTTTAATTACTATATGATAGTAGTAAATTATATTTGTTAATATATAATTTTTTTTTAATTTATTTTGTAAAGCCTAAAAATTTGTTTATTCAAAATTTTAAATTATCGTATGTTATAACTCTTACGTGGAAATGGATTATGATTGACTTGTGATGTTGGACTAAACATTAGAAGTGACCTAGAAGCTACTCGACTCAATATTTATGCCAATGTGACTTTCACTTAATCATTAAAAATTGTCTTTATCGATTCGTGACCGATATGGGTTATTTTAAGGGTTTCAATATTGGATTAAATATTAAAAATTAACCTAAAAAATCTAGTTTGAGTTAATTTTTTTTTCCGATGATTCTTGGTTTAACCCTATAATATATTATATTTTAATAACTCAATATCATAAAAAATAATTTTAATATTTACGGTGCGTTTATCAATCAATAAAAAAATTTATAAATATTAAGAGAATTATATTCGAACAAATTCTAATATAAAATTTTTACTTTAAAATTTTAAAACCTGTTCATTTTCTTTGACTCTATAACTAATCTTTGAGATAGCAATTAAAATAAATTTCAGCCATTATTATATAAAGAGACATGTGTGATAAGAGTTCGTAGTACACAATTTTAAAAAATAATATTAATTCAAAAATTTCAATATGAAAAATATGTACCCAACTTTATGTTATGTTTAATTCATGGATTATGGTAGGAATTTGCAATGAAAAAGGAAAAAGATATACGAAATGTGAATGAAATACAACTATATTTTACTTAATTTTACACACGTCTTCATTTTTTCTTTCAAAATTTCTATTCAAAATCATGAACCTAACATATCATCAATGTTTGACGAATCCTTTAAAATGTGAATGAAATATAATTATATTTTACTTAATTTCACACACATCTTCATTTTTGCTTTCATAATTTCTACTCAAAATCATGAACCTAACGCATCATCAATGTTTGACGAATCTTTTATTTTATTAATATACACTATCTAAAAAAAAATTATATAATATTTGGTGGGAGAAACAAATTCTTAAAATGGATCATTAATTACATTATAAGGAAATAAAAGTTAGCCAATAAAAGATTTTTTTAATTATTTAAAAAATTAAACATCAAGAGAAATAATTTATGAAAGACGTGAATTGATTCCTATATTTTAGTGGTACAAAAATCTAAATTTTAAACTAATCCTTTTCAAATTTCTAAATTTAAAATTTTAAATGGATTAATTAATTTTCCTTTTGAAATGTGTAAATCAAGACATAATAAGATTTTTTTTTTTTAAATCATTCAATAAAAGTTGGAAGATTTTTTTTTTAAAATTTTAAATTGATTAGTTAACTTTCCCTTTCAAATTTCTAAATTTAAATTTATAAATAGATTAATTAATTTTTCTTTTGAAAATCTCAATCATTCTTCGCCTCCTTTTATTGAGGGTAGTAAGGTGGAAATACTTAGTATTCCTCTCTCCCTGAGTGATCCAATTAGCTCGAGCTTTTTGGAACCACAAGAGTTCCTCTTGATATAAAACAGTATTATACTGGTCAACCAATTCCTGTTCCAGGTTATGGAGGTTATGGGAGTAATTGATGGTTTGAGAAGCTTGTATGCCCTCAATACGTCCCAATAACCACCTCTTCCTACGAAAAATGTTCCCAAACACCTCCTTGTTCCAGACACTAGCCTCATGGCTAAGTGTTTGTAACTTAGAGCACAAAGAGGTGTGGGTTTTACCCCAGCACACATCCACCACATTCTTAAAATCCTTATGGGTGATCCAGGCAGCCAAAAATTTAAAAGGTTTACAAATAGAAAGGAATGGTGACTTACCTTGAGTAAACACCATCATGGGTGAGTGGTCAGAGTATGTGCGAGGGAGGTTTCTTCACCTATTCAAATGCACACCCCACACCCCAAAAAACCTTTATTCCAAAACCCTAACAAAACCCACAATAGTGGAGGCTCCCAAAATCATCGAAATTTTTTTTGTGGTGATTAAGAATTTTTTCTTTACTTCATTACGAGGTTTGTTAATCTGTTTGAATTTTTTTTATAATTTTTATTATCTCTTTCTACACACAAAACATAATCCACTTTCAAACTTCTTTGGTTGGTTTTCTATCATTTATTCATGGCCTCACTGTACTTGTATGCTCTCTATGTAGCAAAATTGGGTAGAATTTCATCTACCGGTCGACTACCCAAGGGTGATCCGACCTCATTTATTTTCCTGCTTTTGCTGCTACTTCGGTTATTTGTTCTCGAACAAATAAGAAATATTCAGTTACCTATTCCCGAACAAATAAACAATGTTCGGGCCTGTGTTCCTGAATTTCAGTCATATGTTTAGGAGTTCAGTCCTAAAAAAATGACAAAACAATTTTTATTATTTTGTCATTTTTTTTAAAGAAACTTACCCTTACAAGGCCAATCTTCTCTGAGTTAAAAACACCATAAAAACTATGAATCTCTTCTAATCTTTTATTGTTGTATTCCTTTCATCTCATGGAGTTGTGGTTGCTAAATTTTTTTTCACTCATTATCATTGTCGGATAAGTGTATATAAACAAACGGTTACTACCGTTGCTACTAGAATATTATTACTAAAGGGTTTTCAAGATTTTGACGGTGGATAGGTGTTGAAGGTGAAATTTGGGAAAGATGGATGAGTGGTGATGGAGGTGGGTGCTCTTATAAACCCTAACTTATGATGTAGTAGGTATGTGGGCTTAATTCTGAGATGCGATGTCCTAAAATTATTAACGTCTTTTTTAGTAATTTCACTTGAGATTATTATTGTAATAAAAATAAAAGAAGAGGGTTCAAAATAATTGATGGGGTACTAATAGTAACACTATTTTTTTAATGATTTCAATAAAAATTAGTCAAAGAAAAATTAAAGAAATATATAAAAGTTAACCAATAGAAGATTTTTTAATTATTAAAAAAATAAGAATTATAGAAAAATAAAATGAGGAATTTGAGTTTCATATGACTATTCTCGTTAGAAACCTTATTTTTCTTAAGAATATATGCTATTCAAGAACAAAAATTAAACCCAATTTTTTAAGTCCAGTGATGTGATAATCAATTACGATATTAAAGATATCAGTTATATCACTTGCACATCATTTGATCTATAAATAGATTTAAAAAGTAGGCTTATATATCATTTTTCCTTCCTTAATATATAGTATAAATATTTTATTTTGGTTTTCAAAATTTTTATAATTAAAAAAACTAATCAAACAGAAACATTATATTTAAGTATTTTTATATTTTAATTCTCTGACTATTAGAAGACAAGTGACTAATACAATACATTCTTTTTGATGATAAAAAATTAGAGAGGGAAACATTTATAAAGTAATTTTCATACTTTTTCTCCGTTCATTCTTAATGTCAAATTTTACAAATTGTTATAAAACTTTTTAAAATCATGTAAATCGCTTCTCTACACCAAATTGACAAGATCGACAAAAATGAATTATAGGTTACAGTATGCATTTGTTCCTTAACTATTAAAATCGAAATGTTTGGTTCAATGCTAACATTTTCTCAACACCGATCAAACTAAATTGGTTCCACTCCTAACAACAGGCCATATTGTAAGATTTTTATTTTTATTTTTTGAACTGCCTATATTGTAATGTTTGGTAAGTCCATTTTGAATTTGTTGAGATAATTTAGAATTTTTATTTTATAAAACTTATTGAACGGGTTATCTATACACATATATCTTAGAAATTTAGAAAGTCTTACCAAAATCATATTTTTTGCCTAATTTTTTTTATAAATAAATATAATTCGATCATCTGATTATTGTTAATATAATTTTTTTTGTATAATTATATAACATTGCTTGTAGATTTGTGAAAATTATTTATTTATATAATATTGCTTACTTTTGAAATTACACAAACAGAATCTTCTTTTGGGCCTGCCTATTGGACCCTGTGAAATTTCCAAGTGGTAGGCCCAAATACCTACTCAAGTTTCGATATTGCTGGACAGCATAGCATTTGCTTGCTTATTATGTGAGTTTAATTTTTTTTTTTTTTTGTGGCGAAAATAATTTTTGAAAATTAAAAAATATTTTTTGGTGTTTATTTTTGTTAAATTATTTTTAAAATTTTAATTTTTTTTTAAAATGAATTTTGAAAACTCAACCAATCATTTGAGTTTTTAGAATCTATTTTCTGAATTTTTTTTTTCCTTTCTAAAATTAGGTTCTTATAAAAATGAAAAAAAAAAGAAGGTGAAGTACCAATAAATCTTATAATGTGATATTGTGAATGGTTTAGTCGTTCTTTTTTTCTTATGAACTCAAAGTTCCCATTAAAGTGAAAATTACACAAAATGGTAGTCACTTACATGTTTGGGTTTAATTTTTTAAGAATAAAAGTGAGTTTCTCCAAATGTAAAATTACACATTTGGACAATTTGCATTATACTAATTTTGGAGTTTCCCTTATTTTGGAACGAATCCCAGATTACGAACAAAAACATAACATTCTAACGTAACACTTCAATGGAACATGCTAAAAAACTTTTTGATGTATTTTCTAAATGTAACAACGTAATACTAAAAAAAAAAAAATTAAATAAATAAAAAATTTTTTAGTGTCTTTTTCCAAATGCAATACTCCAATGTAATACAAAAAAAAAAAAAAAAAAAAAACTTTTTAGTGTATTTTTCTCAAACGAAACACCAATAATTAAAAAATGTAAATAAAAAATTTATTTTTAAAATAACTTGTAGAAACTGCAATAAATATTTCAACATATATTTCTAAAATTATATATATATGAACGGTTTGAGAGTGGGTTTGGCAATTATTTTTTAATATTTTTTGTCATTAGTTAATTTTTTTATTTAAAATTCAAATCCTATTAGACAACACACACTCGGAATAAGAAGAAGAAAAAAAAGGAAGCTTTTTTTTTTTTGATAAATTCTCGTTCTAAAAGTTTTATTCCATCAAACTCATATTCTTTTTTATTATTCTGTTAGGTTCTATTTAAGGGAAGAAGACTAAGAGTTGGTTTGGCAAGGGCTCATTAGGCTTTTTTGGTTTAATAAGCCATAAAAGACAGAATAGGCTCATGAGCCACAACAGACAAAACATCTCATCCAATCCCATAATCATTACACTCTTCTCTCACAAAAAAATCAAAAAAGCCAAAAAGCCAAAAGCCCTTCCCAAACCAAGCTTTTGAGCCCAGGCTCATATAGTCAAAAAAGTCAAAAAGCCAAAAAGCCAACCCACTTCCCAAACGGAGGCTAGGAAATTTTTTTGTGCTAAATTAGAGCATTACATTTAGGAAAAGTACATAAGGATTTTTTTTTGTAGTGTTACGTTTAGAAAAAGTACACTAGGGAGTTTTTTTGTGTGTTACATTTGTTATAGCTTGAACTCGCCCCTATGGATTAGGGTCATAAGTAATCATGAGATTACCTATGGTCTCAGTCAGAAATCAAAACAGATTTAATTATAGGGGCCAAATAGCGGAAGCAAAAATTTTCAAAAATTATCCAATGAGCTGTAGATACATGGTTTAACCAAAAACTTTCTCATAAGTGTAATAACTCACACTATACACATATTCATATTATGTATTACATAAGTCTAGGATCATCAAAAAGTTAGTGTTAACAAAAGCCAAGATTATACACAACTTGGCCACATAAGACTGCAAAGGAACAAAAGGAAAAGCAATATAAAAACAAGGCCTCTTGTGTGAGACGACCTTGGTTGACTCCTTAAAACTCGATTTCTCATAGCTCGCTGGGCTGGGGCTGGGGCTGGATATCTTGTTGATCACTTACATACATAAAAATAAAGAGTGAGTTAACACCCAATGAATAATACTAAAGCAAAGGAGTTCATGAACAAGATTCTCATAATCATAATTCACTATTACGCTTGGAAATCAATAATAAAGCAAAGCAACCTCAGGTCCTTTCTATCATATCCCAAACACAAAGCGAACTCGGGTTCATGTAGCATACAAAATGACCTTGGGTCCATCGTATGCAAAACGACCTTAGATCCAACTTACACACAGAACGACCTTGGGTCCATCATATGCAAAACGACCTTAGGTCCAACTTACACACAGAACGACCTTGGGTCTAATATACTTAAAACAACCTTAGGTTCAATTCATATACACGTTTGTGTGCACACATTTAGCTCCATAGTCATATATATATATATATTCATTTTTGCATCCAAAACGACCTTAGGTCTATTCAATTTGTAACAACCCTGACCCATGATTAACGGATAATCCATGATTAAGTATGCCTAATGAATAGTTAAGATGAAATTATGAATTAATTGCATGTGTGTTGCATTATTTGTGTTTCTATCTTTTACCGTAGGAATATATGTTTGAGATTTTGTTATATTTTGCGAATTGAAGGCCTTATCGACATCTGATCACGAAATTGACTACGGTTATGTGTTATTTGGGATTTTTAGAATTTTATGGTGGGTTGAAATGAAATTCAATTCGGAACGAATTAATTAGAATAATTAATGTCATCATGATTAACCTAGGCTAAGATTAATTAAGTCAACTTAATTAAGCTTATATAAGGCATGAGTGGACTCTAGTATACATTTTACAGTCTCATCTTATTCTCTTGAGACTATAAAACGTGAGAGAGAGTGAGAGTTTAGAGGAAGAGAGTGAATTCAAAAAGAAAAAAAGGGAAGTCGGTAGATTGAAGGAAAATTTGTAAAATTGAGCAAGAATTTGCTAGAATTCAAGAGAATTGGGAACTCTAGGTAACGATCATGCCCTTAAACTTTGTATTCAAGAGATAGATGGTTGAACTTAAGAGGTTTAAGTGTTTAAATTTGAGAATTGAGCTTAGATTAAGGAATTTGAGCATGATTCATTCATTGCATGCTTATTTCATGCAAATTGAGTTTGAATTCATAGCAAGCCTCACATGCATGTCCATATCTTGGTTTTGTTCAAGGAATTCAACATGTTTTTGACTTAAACATCTCATTTGCTTATGATTTGGAAACTTGGAGCTCAAATCATTCCATGCATGTCATGTTCATGTTATGCTTTCACATTTCAAGCTTAAGTTTGTACAATTGACATGTTTATGGGTCTTGATTTCATGAAATGATATTTTATTCTCTATGTTTTACAATTTTAGACATGTTTTCTCAAGTTTTGGGGCCTAAAGGTTGCATTTTAAAGCTTTGAATTTGAGTTTTGAACTTAGGAGTGCAATCTCGAAATTCCAGAATTTTGCTCTCTGTTCGAGCGACAAAACCTGCGCTCGAGCGACCAAAAGTTGGCTCGAGCGTAAAATGCATGCTCTCAGAAGTTTTCAAGTTTTGCAAACCGCTCGAGCAACAAGAGTTACACTCGAGCGAGGACTTCAGTCTCACGCTCGAGCGACCGTCGAGAGGAGAATTCACACAACCAGTACTTTTGCAGAGTTTACAGACCACTCGAGTGACCAAAGGTGTGCTTGAGCGACCACTCACATTTTTGAGCCTCCGCTCGAGCGAAAGAAGTTGCGCTCAAGTGAAGGCCTTGTTTTCAGCAAATTTTGTTAAATGTTTCAAAGTTCATTTTGACATCCATATTACATCGTAGGCATTCCTAGGCCATGGTTAAGACATCATAATGAGGATAAGACTTAGAAACACACTAAGAACAAAATAGAACAAGTTAACGAATTCTGAATTTGTGTTTCAATAGGTGTGTGTCTGTTATGTTTATGTAGGTCACATGCCACAAGTTATTTGATTCGTCTACTCTGTCTGTTCTGCAAGTGAAGCCATCTGTGAGTAATACCTTAGTAAAGCTATGTTCAACTTTATTTATTTTCTGTATGATGAAACAAGATTTGTTTTATGAAATGTTATATTTTGTATAATGAATGATTTGTCTAATTTTTGACAAGTACTCATGGCATCCTTAGCACAAGGCCCTTGCCCGGGGGTAACAATACCGTGGTCTATGAGCACAAGGCCCTTGCCCAGGGGTAATAATACCGTGGTTTCATGGCCCTTGCCCGAGGGTAACAATACCGTGGCTCAAGTATGTTACAAGTTCCCAGTATCAGAGGTTCTTTAATGGAATTGGCAAGCAAGACTCTTTATGCTCTGTATTTGATCTGTCAGTGCTAATGGATATACCGTGTATGAATAAGCATGCACTCTAATTTTTGAATATGATTCGAATAAGAATATGAATACGAATCTATTTCTGATGTGGAGTCTTTTTTTTGAATCTTATCTGGGACATCATTCAGTTAAACCCTTTACTTTGTTATTATTTACTGGGATTTCGCTCACTATTTATATTATGTATGTAGGTAAGCAGACGCGTGACCAGGCTTAAGCTGCTGCCTGGTGTTTTGTGTCATCCAACCACTGTGTCTCTCGAGGAGGTTCCCTTTTGAGATCCGATCAAGTTATAAAAAACAAGTCTTTGGGATTTTGTACTTTTTATGTTTTGTCCGAACATATTTTGTAAGTTTTGTATATGTGAATTTGGTGACGTTTAACTATTATATATATGACACCACTCTCATGTATCTAAGTTTTGAATTTCAGTCCCATGTATGTCTACATATCTTAATGGACTATGTATATTTTCTATATTGCTTCCATAGCCCCTTACTATTTCATAATCTGTTCAGAAGCCTTTGGAAATCCATGGATTACTGGCCGGTTACAAAGCTAAACCTATAGGGGCGGGTTTGGGCCGTGACATAGTGGTATTAGAACACGAGTTATACCACACACACGAGTCCATATGAGCTATAGGATGTCCTAGAAAAGAACTAGGGCCATTCCATCTTCATGTGTGGGTGTGTGAACTATGAGATCATACACGGACTAAACTAAATTGATGAAAACACATATGAATTAATGTGAAACAAATTGATTTGGAATTTAACACTGAGAACAATACTATTATGCCTATGTTTATTATTGTCCTGTTTACCTATAGCAATAGACAATACAAGAAGTGATTGAACAGCTGAATCTTCTGAGGCACGGATGAGTCGAATGGAGCAAATGCTTGCAATCCTAACCGAAGCAATGATACAGCAGCAAAGACAACAACTTTCACCTCTTCTGTCTCCTTCGGTCCAAGTTGAGCCGGATAACAATGACATCCTAAATTTAATTCAGAAGTCTATGAAGATGAAATCGCTGACTTTCTTGGGTGGTATTGAACCCTTAGAGGCAGAGACATGGTTACTAGAAATGGAGAAATTATTTGAAGTGTTTCCATATTCCGAGACTCAGAAAGTCCTATTGGCCACCTATACCCTAAAAGATGAAGCTCGAAGATGGTGGTTATTAATTCGAACTAATAATGGGAACATGACATGGACTCAATTCAACGAGATCTTCTACAATAAGTACTTTCTTTAGTACTTTCGCGACCAAAAGGTGTTAGAATTTCAAGAACTTAAACAAGGCAAGATGTCCGTGGCCGAGTATGAGGCTAAGGTTACTGAGTTGGCCAGATTTGCTTCCCATATGGTTGACATAGATTATAAAAAGGCTTGGAAATTTGAATGGGGTTTAGATTTGGATATATTTGATTGAGTGGGCATCCTGAAAACGCCTACATATGTGGAGGTATTGGACAAAGCGTTGATGGCAGAGGCCACCCTAGTGTAGATACCCTATTTTTGACGGTCCTTAAGACTTGGACGTCATCGCTTGCTGTAGACACCCCATTGTTGACCGTCTTCGAGACTTGGATGTTGTTGCAGGTACATCCAGTGATGAATTTGATTGCCC
This sequence comes from Camellia sinensis, assembly GCF_004153795.1. Classification (NCBI taxonomy): domain Eukaryota; kingdom Viridiplantae; phylum Streptophyta; class Magnoliopsida; order Ericales; family Theaceae; genus Camellia; species Camellia sinensis. The sequence goes on along the minus strand of NW_021031295.1, from coordinate 203,834 downwards.
GTCGAGTGCTCGAACTCCATGGCAGAGCGCCCTAGGTTTGATCTTTCCAAACCCTGCATCAGTTCTATCTCATTTTTGGACCATGTTTTGGTCTTTTTGGCCTGTTGTTTTTGGAGCACTGCCGGCCATGATAGGGCTCTGCTAGCCATTGATGTGCCATATCGGCCATCACTGAGGCCCTGCCGGAAATCACTGATGGCCGGCTGGCCACCAACTTTTCAGTAGATATTTTGTGATATTTTTTGACAGCTATTTGTACAGAATGGAGCATCTGCTTGCACGTGGATGGTTGGATCTTTGCAAGATGATTTTGTATCTTCTATATATAGGGACCTTCCTCTTGCATGCAAGGGGTTACAAAATTTTTGTGAGCAAAATTTTTATCTCTCTCTCTAGAATCCTCTCTCTCTTCCTCTTTTGTGCTTAAAGGTGGGATTTCTTTACACATTTGCACACAACCCCTTAGCCAAACACCTTCACCTTGGAGTTGAGGTTCTTGGAAGCTCTGTTTGAGGTCTTGAGGTTGGTTTTAGTTCAGAGTTGGGGCTGTTTTGTTGTTGTGCTTCAAAGGTAAAAGCTTACCTCTTTTAAAGCTTTGTTCTAGTTGGTTGCTTGGCCATCTCTTTACACTACTTTGACTTGATTTTCCAACCATAAAAAACTCTGTTTTTAAGGTTTTAAAATAGTGGTTTAAGCCTTGTTGAGTTAGGAGGGGTTGCCTCATCTTTTGCTCTTTGGCTTGTAAAGTCTTTTGTGCCTCTTTTCAAGCTTTTAAAACAACTTATTTTTGGCCTTTTAACCACTGAATTCTAGGGGAATTTTAGTGGTGAAAAGTATGTTTTGAGGTCCAAAATAGGAGGGGGTTGCCTCCCCTCCTTGCATTTTGTTTGCATGTGTAGATGGCTTAGCATGTGAGCATGTTTTTCTACCTATTTGTGAAATGATCTCAGCATGTTTTTGCCACTGATTTAGCATGCTTTAACTCTATTTTGAGTGGTCTTGGTCATATGAGCCTTGTCTTGTATGGTTGTAGTGCAAATGGCCTTTACTAGCTTTGTGTTTCAAGGCCTCCAACATGGTTTTGCATAAGATGTTTGCATGTTGTAGCATCATTTAGCATGTAATTTCAGTGTTTATAGCTCTATCACACTCTCACTTCTATCACTCTTTTATGGCTTTTGAGAGTTGTGCTTTGAGCCTTGTTTGTAGCTTAGCATGTGAGCATGTATTTCTATCATTTTGTGCTACCATCTCAGCATGTTTTGGCCTCTGTTTTGACATGTTTAAGCTATGTCCAGAGCTGGTTTGGTCTTTTGAGCTTGATATTGCATGTCTCTAGTGTAGTGCTCTTCACTAGCTTTAGTGTTTTTGGCTCTTACCATGTTGTACATGAGTTGTTTGCATGTTGTAGTATTATTTTGCATGCCATTTCAGCACTGAAATTTTGCAACCTCCCTCATTTCTTCATTTTTCCATTTGTTTTGGGTGTTAGTTAATCCTATGATTATGTGTAAGTTTGATAAAGCTTGTGCTCAATGGCTTTAACCCTCTTATGTGGGTTCCTCCTAGCCAAAGGCATGATCTCTCTCATGTCTTAAACCATTCTTTGGTTGACCCCTCTCTCATTAGAGGACACTCATCTTGGACAAAATAACTAAAGAACGGCTTGGTAATGCTAAAATGTGTAAACAAGAATAGGATAAGTAAAATATGACTAAGATAAGCATGTTGTGTTTGCATTGCATAGTGTTCAATCGGACGTTATATTGAACACAAGGAAAATTGGTTCATTTCATACTTGAAGTGATGAAATGAGCCAATCTTCCTTTGTCTCCATTTCCTTTGATCATCCATGATAAGGTAGTGGACAAGAGTCTTGTTTTGTGCATTTATTGAAAGTGTACAACTTGGATCTTTGGCCACCATGCATTAAAAATGCTTGATTGGTGGTTTTGGATCCAAGAATGCCACTCCGTTGATGTTTTGAGATGATAAGGAGGGGCATGGTACAAACACATCCTTGGAAAACCCTCCATTTTCCTCTGTCTATGCTCTGTTGCAGTGTGGCAATTCAGCACACTAGTGGCCGGCACTGGCACACTGATGGCCGACAGTGCTTTATCATTGGCCGACAGTGCCTCTCCTTGGCCGGTAGATGGCCGGCAGCAAGCTCTCATGGCTGGCAGGCCACTGGTGTATTTCTCAGCATTGTTTTGGTAAGGTGGAACAGAAAGTTCTTGCAGCAACCCTGCAAACAGAGCCTCTCAAGAGCAAACCGGTAGAGTTTTTGGGACGAGAACCGAGTGCATGCATCTTCTATATCCCGAAATAGAGTAGTAGCAGCATAGTTTAATGTGTTAATTACTTTGTTAATTAGCATTGGTTATGTAATAATTAAGTAGCTTTACTTCTTTATGTTGTGTTGTAATAATTAGTAAGTAGTTTACTAGTTATTTAATTTGTTGTGTAATAATTAGTCTAATTAGTTTAATTAGATTAGTTAATTAGCTTAGCTTAGTGTAGCTTAGCTTATTCATTCAAACCCTCTTTCGAGAGGGCACAATGTTGTAATAAACGTGCGTGTGTGTGTGCATGTCTTCCAACCCCACTTTTTTCTTCCTTTTATTTAACCGCTTTCGATGGTTAGTTTCAGGGTACGTCTCAATTAGCATACCTTATGCTTGCATATTTGCATCATTCATTTGTATTGCATGCACCGGGCTCGGCGCATCATTCAAACTGCATTGTATTTCAATACTTATTTGAATACATGTATTAAATCATTGCATTCATATGCCATCTTAGATAGCCGAGCCTATTTAGTTGCATATTGCATGTGTTGCATTAGGCATCTTGTATAGTTAGGATCATGCATATTTCTAACTAGCTTTTGTTTTGGCTGGGAGTACACTATAAGTCTTACGCTTTAGCATACTTGCATGAGTGTGAGTGCTGCCATGATAGCATGCTTGCCATGAGGCTACTTGCTTAAGTGATTAATTGCATGAATGCCTGTGGGTGAAGGCTTGGTTGCCTGAATTGGAACAATTCGACGATTATGAGTTTTAAGCCCACTTTGCGAAGTGGCAAAATCATGTTTTAAAGCCCACTTGTTTGGTGGCAAATCTGTGCTTTAGCCTACTTGCGCGTAGCACTTTCAAACCATTTTTTGAAAACAAACATGAGTTGATTTGTTCCAAGTCTCGCGACTTAGTCTATACTTGCTTGTGTGCGTCACATAGTAAAGTTAGCTAATAACCGGATAAGAACGCATGAGGTATATAAAAAGACATATCATGTTTAGTAGAGGCCGATCTTTGATCGGGCAAGCGGGGGTGCTTATTTCATGACCTTCCCCTCTCGTACCCAAGTTCCCGAGTCAAGGCAGCTTTGGTGATGACGGACACGTGGCCTTTGGCACAAGTCAGGGTTTCCTAAATTTTCTAAAAATAAAATATTTAGGTGGTGACTCTGTAATATGGCAAATCAGTCCAGTTTTGGCATTATTTAATTCAAAAATCGATTTTCGAAAATGATTTGCCGGATTGGACTTTTTGGTGTTTACTAGTCTCACATTGTACTTTGTAAGATTAGAGTTAGAACCGTGATAGGAGTCCGAATAGTAGGAGACCAATTCGCGCCTCTCCGAAAAGGGGGCTCACGAAGAAAGTCGAGTCTACACTTGCACACCCAATGATGAGTCTATATGCTTGTCAAGTGCTCGAAGTCCTCAGCGGAATGCCACAGCTTTGAGCCTTTCAAACTTTACACACCTGTTGCCTCATTTTTGGACCAAACCCAGAGATTTTCAAGCCTGCAACCTCTAGTGGCCTGCCGGCCATCACTTTTGGTTGTCGGCCATTGATGTGGCTTGCCGGCCACCATGTCTTTTGCAGATATTTTGTGACAGCTGTGCTAGCTGTTTGCATAGATACTTTCATCTGTTCCCACGTGTATGGTTGGATGTTTATGAGGGAAATTCATGTTTTCTATATATAGATGACCCCTTTCTCATATTTGGAGGTTAGAAAAATTTTGGAGCAAATTTTTTTCTCTCCCTCTACAATTCTCTCTTTCTTGCAAATTTCTTAACCCTTGCTTACATATCCTTCACTTTTGCCTATACACTCTTAACCAAACCTCTCCATTTTTGAGCTGAGGTATCTTTGAGCCTTTTTTGAGCTCTTGAGGGTGTGTTTGCCTTGGTTTATTGCTTGGAATTAATTTCCTCTTCAAGAGGTGTAAAGCTTTGCCTCTTTACTTGTTGTATCTACTCTTTTCCTTACTGTTTTCAAACTATTTTTGGGTTGTAAAAACTCTGCATTTTTGGGCTGAAACTTGGTTTTAAGGCCAATAAAGGTTATGGGTGGCTCACCCTTCTTTACACATTGCTTTCAAGACCTTTACCCTTGTGTTTCTCACCTTTGTACTATCTTTTTTTGAGCTTTTAAACACTGATTTTTAGAGTTATTTCAGTGGCTAAAATCATGTTTTGAAGTCCAAAATTGGAGGGATTAGCCTCCCCTCCTTGTGTTTTGCTTACTAGTCTAGCATGATCCATGTTTTAGGTTACTAATCTAGCTATTTTTGTCTTAATTCCAAAATATTTTAGGACTATTTTTAGATTGTTTTAAGACTATGTTTAAGTATTTATTGCATTTGAGCTTTGTTTTGCATGCTTGTAGTGTAATTGTCCTCATGAGTTTTGTGTTTTAAGCATTAGACACCACCTTATATGAGTTGATTGCATTTATTTATGGCTTTCCATACTTGTGATCACTCTTAATCACCTCTGCAACCTCCCTCCTTTCTTGGCTTTTGTTTTGCTTTGAAAGTGGTTTCAAACTACTTGTATGCTTAAGCATGAGATTGAGATGTCATGTTTAATGGTTTAATCCCTTTTGGGAGTTCATTACCAATGGTATGATGTCTCTTTCATGCCTAAAATAACTCTTGGTTTGAGTCCTCTTTCTATTAGAGGACTTAGATTCACCATTTGGACTCAATTGATTAAAGAATGGATGGTAATCTAAAATAGAGTAATAAAATTGAGGCTAAAAAAAGGGGTGCAAGATAATAACTTGTTTGGGTTCAATCAGACATTAATTGAACCCTTGAGTCTTGAGTCATTTCATACTCATTAGTGATGAAAACGGTTCAAGATTCATTGTCAACTACTTCCCTTGATCATTCATGATAGAGAGGTGGTTTTGAGAGTCTATTTTGTTGCATTTATTGAACTTGCCCACATTGTGATTCATAGGCCATCATGCAATGAAATTGCATAGATTGATGGTTTGTGAACCAAGCTTACTACTTCTTTGATCTGTTCATGATAAGGAGGGGTAAATTGTGCAAACAAACCCTTGAGAATACACTGTCTCTGCTCTATTTGCTCTCCGTTGCAGTAGGGAAGTTCTGTCATCAGTGGCCGGCAGGCCATCATCAGTGGACGGCAAACGCTCTGCCGGCCACCAGTGCAAAATCAATCAATGTTCTTCTAAAGCAAAACAGAGTTGGTCTGGAGGTGGAAATCAATGCAAGTGTTCTACTATGCAACAGAGGCATGCAGCAGCAGAAACAGTGCCTTTCTCGGGTGAAAACCGCATTTATGCATGTGCCCTTCATCGATCCTCGGGATCCGTGTTGTCTATATTAGTGTTTTACTTAAAATAGTGACTTTGTAATTAATTAGTTAGAATAGCTAATTTGTATCGTGTCGTAATTATTTTAATTAGCTAGATTAGTTAATTAATTCGGTTTGTAATAATTAGTTAAGTAGTTTAGCTATTTATTCATTTCGTTTTGTAATAGTTAATTAATTAGTTTAGCTTTAATTCGTTAGCCAGTTAGTTCATTTGGACTCTCCTTCATTGGGGCACAATGTTGTAATAATGTGTATGTCTTCCAACTCCACGTCTTTCTCCCTTTTATTTAACTGCTTACGATGGTTAGATTAGAGCATCATGTTTCGATTAGCATACTCCATGCCTTGCATCCACTTGTATTGCATGCACCGAGGCTCGGTTCATCATTCTAACTTGCATTGTTAGTTTAAATACTTCTTTGAATACGTGCTTAGACCGTATGTTATCAAATTACTTCATATGCTATATTAGTAGCCGAGCCTAGTAATTGCATATTGCATGTGTTGCATTAGTCATATCACCTAGTTAGGATTATACATTTTTCTAACTTTATCATCTCTTTTGGCTTGGAGTACCAGGTGAGCCTTTACTCGCTTTAGCATATTGCATGAGTGTGGTTGTTACCATGTCTAGCATGCTTGCCATGAGGCTAATTGCTTAAATGATAAACTGTTTGAGTGCCTGTGGATGAAGGCTAGTTGCTTGAATTAGAATAATTTGAGTAATATTTATATGCGATCACTTTTTCAAGTGGTACCTATTCAAAACAATTTTCAAAAATAAACATGAGATCATGTGTTCCAATTCTTGCGATTTAGTTTATACTTGTGTGTGTGCGCATCACATAGTAATGCTAGCCTAATAATTGGAACAAGAGCATATAATGTAAATAAGATTCATATCATGATTAGTAGAGGCCGATCTTTGATCGGGCGAGCGGGGGTGCTTCATGACCTTCCCCTCTCGTACCTAAGTTCCCGAGCCGAGACAATCTTGGTGATGATAGACACGTGGCCTTTGGCACGAGTCATGGGTTTCCTAAATTTTCTAAAAAATATTTAGGTGGCGACTCTGTATCTGGCAAAGCAGTCTATTTTTGATATTTTTTGATTCAAAATCGATTTTTCAAAAAGATTTGTCGGATTAGGACTCTTTGGTGATTATTTATTTCACATTGCACTTGTGGAATCAGATTCAGAACTGCGGGAGTTCGATACTGTAGGGCTTATTTGACTTCTGAGAAGGGCACGAAAAAGTCGAACAATAATTTCTGGCGACTCTGCTGGGGAAAGAGAGAACTTGATTCGAATTTCATGATGTGAAATTTTATCTACACTTGTATGTTCTTTGAATTTTATTTGCATTGGTGCCCTTAAGTCACTGTGTTTGCCATCTGCTATTCCTGGACAGTTCGCTGGAGGCTTGCTTAAAAAGCTTGCTAAAAAGCTGATCGGTCACGGGCTCTGCCATGATGGGAACACAACCCTTGGATCTGGACTACTACTGTACCGTTTGATCCTCCTTTCACTTCTCGGTGTTAGGTGTGAGAGGTATATTAGGTAGTCTTGCTGAGGTACCTTTTTGACCATTTGGCCTAGTTGCATATCGAAAAACCATAGAGACTGTTCCAAACCAGAACATGATGCTTACCTGAATACAGGATTGCGTGAAACCACTTTGTTTGAATAGTGAACCCCAGTTCTTGACGAAACTAGGACAGGGTAACCATATCCCCTCATAGGGGTGTTTTGGCTCACACTTAACTGGTATGTGCTTTGCAATGAAACTGTACAGGAATGTGCGTATCAACATGTACAATGATTAGTACTTAATTAATTTAGGAGATTTGAATTTGAATTGTCAATTATTCTAATTTAGTTTGGGGTTTATAAGAATTATTCAGCCTGATTCGTATATGATTCTATTAAGGATTTATTTTGGAATTAAAAATTGAAACCCTAAATGGCTGAAGAGAGTATAATTGGCAAATTGAATTATTTTAATTTCGAGTATCAGACCGTATGGGAGTTTAATTAAATATTCGATTAAAATTTGTAAAATTGAGATTTGATTAATTGGGTCCGAATTGGACTTAATTAAGTTATGAGAATTGGAAATTAAAGTTACTATGAATTAAATTTATTTATGGGGTATTCAATTGAGGTATTCAATTGAGCATGTAATTTATTGGTGAAGATTTTGAAGTTTAATCTAAAATTGAAGGCCTTAATGATTTAAGAAACCAACATTGAGGATGAAAATAAGTTTAATTTGATATTTGGAACCTTTGGGAGTTTGATTAAAAATCTGATTTAGAATGATAAATAAAATAAAATTAATTGGGCCTTAATGAAAGTCAAATTAGACCAATTAAATTATGTGGGATTTATGATTAGTTATTTTATTAAGACTAAATGTTATTTAATTAACTTAATCTTAATCATAGAATTGAATTATGGACTAAATTAGAATTGGGGGTGTAAATGGGTGTGGGTGTACTAAGAATTTTGTGTGTGTGTGTGTGTATGTAAGTGATGTGTTGGAATTCAAGAAGAGTGCACGTGTGCTAGTGTGGTGTGAAGAGGTGTTGTGTGTGTAAGTGTTATGTGTTGGTGAGTTATAGATGAGTTGTTCATTTAGTTGTGTTGAGAGCTCACTTTAGAGAGAGAGAGAGAGACCAACTCTAGGGAGAGTGAGTTCCAAGTTTTGAAGAGAAGAAGAATTGTAGGAGAAGCTAAAAATTTAAATAGAACTCTTCAAGCTAAAGACTCTAGGTAAGATTTTAGTCCTTATTTCTTATAAAGGGATCATCTAAGGGTTGAATTCATGAAGTAATTGGAATTAATTACATGAAAATTGTTAAGAAATGTCAAGAAGATGATGAATAGTAAACTAAGTTCACATCCATGGTTGCATTTCATCATTTTGAACTTGGTTTTGAAGATCTTGAATACATAAGAGTGTATATATATCTTGCATGTTTTCAAAAACAAAATTATGGCTCACATGTTTAATTTCAGGTTTTGAAAATCAAGAAGAAATAGAATTGGTTGGATTTTGATAAGTGTTTTATACATGCATTATGGATTTTGAAGAATTTAAGATGATCAATTTCATGTTTTGAAGAGAAGAAGGAAGAAAATTTATAAGAATATAAGACTAGTAATTTTGATGTCAATTCCATACCTGCAAATGGTTATTTAAGAAGTTTATAATTTTAATTTCATGTCTTGAAGGAAGATAGAAAAGAGTTTGAAGTCAATTTTATGTAAACAAAAATAAATTAGCAAGAAAATGAGTTAGGTTCATGATTATGGAAATTAACATAGAAATTAATTATTTTGGGTTTGATTTTGAATATCTCATATGAATTTGAATCTTATTGTTACATGCATGCATTTGGAGAAATTAAAGAATTAATTCATGAACATGGTTAAGGTTAATCAATATAGAAATAATTACATGCACAATGAAGTTTTTAAGAATTAAGCTATGCAATTTCATATTTTGAAGAGAAGAAAGAATTTTATAAAAATCAAGTTTATGGAAATTTGGGGTTAATCCTAAAGTTAGACAAGGTTTTGATTTTTATAATGAAAGATGAGAATTGGTTGAATTTTAAATTTGAATCCATGCATGTAATTTAATTTAAGAGTTTTATTTAATGTAAACATGTTATGGAATATATTAAATTAGTTAGTTTTATTTGAATTACATATATGCAATGTTTGCTAGAAAAATTGACAAGAAAATGAAATATTGGAACTAAGATCAAGTTTATAAAGTTTAATTAGAAATTAATTATTTTGGATTTGATTTTGGAAGTTGTAATTAAATCAAGCTCCATAAATTATATGCCATTTTATTGTGCATTTGATTTTGAAAAGGACTTTTAGAATCATGAGTTCATGGGTTTTGATTTAAATATTATGTTTCAAGATTTTGAGCAAATAATTTATAAATAAATAAGTGTTTATGTTTTCTAAAGTATTTTCAAAGTTTTGTTCAAGATTAGTATGGGTTTAAAAATTAAAATGCATTGTGAAGTTATTTTTGAGAAATTTAGAATTATGGAATTTTACAGACCGCTCGAGCGAACTAACTACCGCTTGAGCGCACATTAAAGGCTTCCAATACTTTTGTAATCTTTTACAGACCGCTCGAACGACTAAAAGTTCGCTTGAGCGAACAACTATTTTCAGCATATTTTGAAAAATTACTTTTAGCTCATATTTTTTTATTCTCATCTCTTCCCAAGCATTCTAGACATGATTTATGGCTCAATAAAGATTAAGAAGCTAACAATCAACATTAATTAGTTGATTAAAGAATAAGTCATTAACTTAGTGGTAATGGGTTAAGAAGCCAAGTAAGAAATTGGTTATTCAATAAAGAGTAATTTAGTAATGAAAGAATATGTGAAATGAGAATCCGATTCATTTGACTAAAGAAAGAATAAGCGTAGTAGACCTTCAGATTATTTAGATAAAAGACAAGAGAAGTCAAGTTTGATCAAGGAAGTAATATTGTGTTTCTATGTGTATATGTTATGTGTTTGAGTAGGTCACGAGCTATCGTTTACTTGATCTATCTGATTTGCTTGCCTTATCTGATCTGCTAACGGAGCCAACTGTGAGTAATAACTTAGTAAAGCTATGTTCAACTTTATTTATTTTCCGTATGTGGAATAAGACTTGTTTTATGAAATTTTATGCTCTGTACAATGAATGATTGTCCAGTTTTTGACAAGCACTCGTGGCAATAATTCCGTGGTTCAAGTATATGATCTGTTCCCGGTACTAGAGGTTCCTTTGTGGAACTGGCAAGTATGTGATCTGTTCCCAATATTGGAGGTTCTTGTGTGGAATTGGCAAGTATGTTATCTATTTCTAGTATTGGAGGTTCCTTTGTGGAATTGGCAAGCATGTTATCTGTTCTCGGTACCGGAGGTTCCTTTATGGAACTGACAAGTATGACCCTTAATGCTCTGTATTTGATTTGTTAGCGCTAATGGATGTACCATATATGAACAAGCATGAACTTTGATTTCTGTATATGATTTGAATAAGAATTTGTTTTTGATATAAACTCTGATTTCTGACTCTGTGATGGACATTATTCATTAAAACCTTTTACTTTGTTATTATTCACTAGGCTCCAGCTCACTGTATTATTTATGTATATAAGTGATCAGGCGCGTGAATAGGCTTAGAGGCGTCTGCCTGGAATCTGTTTTTGTCAGCCAACTTATGTGCCTTCAATGAAGGTTTTTGATATATCAAGTGATTATGGCTATGTGGCTAAAGTTCAAGTTTTGTTTTTTTGTTTGTTTAAACAAGTCTTTGTTTATTTTGTAAATAGGGCTAAGTCTCTTTTTGTCTAATCTGTATATATATGATGACGTAAGAAGGATGTGTAGATATGTATATAAAAATTTTAAAATTTATTCTGTCTCATATAAGTTTGCACAGCTCAATAGATGTTTTATATTTGTTATTTGCTTCCGCTAGTCCCTAATATTTTGTTAATCTGTCTCAGAGGCCTTCGGTAATCCCAGGATTGCTGGCCGGTTACGATGCTAAACCCATAAGGGCGGGTTTGGGTCATGACTCCTAATGAACAAAGTTTTCAAACAATTTCTTGATGAATTTATTATTGTATTTATTGATGATATACTAATTTACTCCAAAAGCAAGGAAGAACATAAAAGTCATTTGAGAACTGCCCTACAGATTCTGAGAGAGAAGAAGTTGTACGCAAAATTTTCCAAATGTGAGTTTTGGCTTGACAGTGTAGTGTTTCTGAAACATGTAATCAACAAAGACGGCATCTCAGTAGATCCACAGAAAATTGAGGCCATTATAGGCTGGCCAAGACTAACCAATGTGACAGAAATCAGGAGTTTTTTGGGGCTTACTGGCTAATACCGCAGATTTGTGAGAGATTTCTCTAAGCTTGCTATGCCATTGACACAGTTGACCCAGAAAAATATATCATTTGATTCTAATGATCAAAGAGAGTATGCCTTCCAAGAGCTGAAGACCGGGTTAGTAACAATACCAATTTTAACTTTGCCTAATGATATTGATGGATTTCAAATTTATAGTGATACTTCGTACAAAGGTTTAGGGTATGTGCTAATGCAAAATGGAAAGGTGATTGTTTATGCTTCTCGGTAACTTCGCCCTCATGAAAAGAACTATCTAACTCATGACCTTGAACTTGCAGCTGTGGTTTTTGCACTAAAAATCTGGCGCCATTATTTGTATGGAGTAACTTGTGAAGTGTACACTGACCATAAAAGCCTCAAATATTTCTTCACCCAAAAGGAACTAAACATGAGACAGAGAAGATGACTTGAATTAATAAAAGACTATGATTTGCAGATTTTGTATCATCCAGGAAAGGAAAATACAATTGTAGATACTTTGAGCCGAACATCCATTGCCAATTTATCATGTTTGCTCACCAGTTGAAAAGAACTATTATGTGACTTAGAAAGAAATGAAATTGAACTTATGTTATGGAAACATGGTGGAATTCTAGCCGCTATTTTTGCCCAGCCTACAATAGTTAAAGAGGTGAAAGAGAAACAGCTAGAAGATGAGTTTTTGCGGAAGATTGTCAATGAAAAGGATTCAAGACCAAGGCCCAGGTTTGTATTTGAGAGCAATGTGTTGAAGTTTCAAAATCAACTATGTGTGCCAGATTGTCTGGACTTGAGGAAATGCGTTATGGTCAAAGCTCACAATTCAAAATTTGCTATGCATCCGGGTAATACAAAAATATACAAAGATGTGAAGCAAAACTTCTAGTGGCCTGGAATAAAGAAAAATATTGCTGACTACGTGGCTAGATGCTTGCATTGCCAACAAGTAAAAGCCGAACATCAATGACCTGCTGGATTGCTACAACCGCTTTCAATACCGAAATGGAAATGGGAACATATTACTATGGACTTCATTGTGGGGTTGTCTCGCCCTTCTCGAGGTATGGATTCTATTTGGGTCATAGTTGATTGTTTGACTAAATCTGCTCATTTCCTACCTGTGAGAGTTTTTTATAATGTGGATAAGCTAGCTAACCTATATGTAAATAAGATTGTGAGATTACACGATGTGCCGGTGTCTATTGTATCTAACAGAGATCGTAAGTTTACTTCAAGATTTTGGCAAAGTCTACAACAAGCTTTGGGAACTGAGTTAAGACTAAGTAGTGCATATCACCCACAGACAGACGGCTAATCAGAAAGAACGATGCAGACTTTGGAGGATATGTTCAGAATGTGTGCCCTAGATTTCCAAGGCAATTGGGAGACCTATCTACCATTAGCCGAATTTGTGTATAATAATAACTATCACTCAAGTATTGGGATGGCTCCTTATGAAGCTCTATATGGAAAGAAATGCCATTCTCCGATTTGTTGGGCTGATGCTCATGATAGACCTTTGTTGGGACTGGAACTAGTGCAAGAAACGACGGACAATGTGAAATTAATTCAATAAAGGTTGAAAACTACACAAAATCACCAAAATAGTTTTGTTGATGTCCGAAGAAGAGACAGAGAATATGAAGTCAGGGATCACGTGTTTATCAAAGTGACTCCAATGAAAGGGCAAACTCAGTTTGGTGTGAAAGGGAAGCTAGCATCGAGATATGTTGGGCCATATGATATTCTTGAGAAGATCAATCTAGTGATGTATCGAGTAGCCTTACCGCCGATCATGGAACATATGCACAATGTTTTTCATGTTTTGATACTTCGAGAATATTTGTGAGATCCATTCCATGTGATTGAGCCGACTCACGTGCTTTTGAAAGATGACTATACATACGAAGAGAGGCCAATACGGATTGTTAACTGCCGAATCAAAAGATTAAGAAATAAAGAAATCCCATTGGTGAAGGTTAATTGGAAAAATCATAGAGGGACTTATGCCACTTGGTAGACCGAGGAAGATATGATGAAGAGGTACCCAAGTTTGTTCCCTCTAGACCTAGCATTCTTCCAAAATAAAGGTAATTCAAGTTTGGAGGACCAAACTCTTTAAGGGGGGAAGATTGTAACAACCTCGACCCATGATTAACAGATAATCCATTATTAAGTATGCCTAGTGAATAGTTAAGATGAAATTCTGAATTAATTTCATATGTATTGCATTATTTGTGTTTTTATCTATTTATCGTAAGAATATCTGTTTGAGATTCTGCTATATTTTGTGAATTGAAGGCCTTATCGGCGTCCGATCATGAAATTGACTACGGTTATGTGTTATTTGGGATTTTTAGAATTTTATGGTGGGTTGAATTAAAATTCAATTCAGAATGAATTAATTAGAATAATTAATGTTAATGTGATTAACCTAAGCCAAGATTAATTAAGTCAACTTAATTGAGCTTATATAAGGCATGAGTGGACTCTAGTATACATTTTACACTCTCATCTTATTCCCTTGAGACAACAAAACGTGAGGGAGAGCGAGAGTTTAGAGGGAGAGAGTGAATTCAAGAAGAAGAAAAGGGGAGTTGGTAGATTGAAGGAAAATTTGTGAAATTGAGTAAGAATTTGCTAGAATTCAAGAGAATTGGGAACTCTAGGTAAGGATCATGTCCTTAAACTTTGTATTTAAGAGATAAGTGGTTGAACTTAAGAGGTTTAAGTGTTTAAATTTGAGAATTGAGCTTAGATTAAGGAATTTGAGCATGATTCATGCATTGCATGCATACTTCATGCAAATTGAGTTTGAATTCCATTGTAAACCTTACATGCATGTCCATATCTTGGTTTTGTTCAAGGAATTCAACATGTTTTTGACTTAAACATCTCATTTGCTCATGATTTGGAAACTTGGAGCTCAAATCATTGCATGCATGTCATGTTCATGTTATGCTTTCACATTTCAAGCTTGAGTTTGTATAATTGACATGCTTATGGGCCTTGATTTCATGAAACGATCTTTCATTCTCTATGTTTTACAAGCTTAGACATGTTTTCTCAAGTTTTGGGGCCCAAAGGTTGCATTTTAAAGCTTTGAATTAGAGTTTTGAACTTGAGAGTGCAATCTGGAAATTCTAGAATTCTGTTCTTCGCTCGAGTGACAGAACCTGCGCTCGAGCAACTACTCTGTATTTTGCACTCTCGTTCGAGTGGCCAAAAGTTGGCTCGAGCATAAAATGCATGCTCTCAGAAGTTTTCAAGTTTGCAGACCGCTCAAGTGATATGAGTTACGTTCGAGTGAGGACCTCAGTCTTATGTTCGAGTGACCATCGAGTGGTCGTCGAGAGGTTGTCGAGTGGGGAATTCACAAAACCAATACTTTTATAGAGTTTACAGATAGCTCGAGGGACCAAAGGTGCGCTCAAGCGACCACTCACATTTTTTAGCCTCCGCTCGAGCGAAGGCCCCTTTTTTCAACAAATTTTGTAAAGTCTTTCAAAGTGCATTTTGACATCCACATTGCATCCTAGGCATTCCTAAGCTATGGTTAAGACATCATAATGAGGATAAGACTTAGAAACACACTAAGAACAAAATAGAAAAAGTTAATGAATTCCGAGTGTGTGTTTCAATAGATGTGTGTCTGTTATGTTTATGTAGGTCACGCGTCACAAGTTATTCGATTTGTCTGCTTTGTTTGTTCTGCAAGTGAAGCCATCTGTGAGTAATATTGTAGACGTGCCCGAACGTCCCGGGAAAATCCCATTTTGTTCATTAGGCTGCTACAATTCGGACTCAAATGTTACGGTTCTGAATGTAATCTCGCAAAGTGCAATGCAAGACCGATAAATCACCAAAGAGTCCGAATTCAGCAAATCGTTTTGGAAAAATGATTTTTGTGAAGAAGTGCCAAACATGGACTGCTTTGCCAGATACAAAGTTGCCACCTAAATGTTTTATTTTTGGAGAAATATAAGAAATCCTGACTCGTTGCCTAAGGCCACGTGTCCGTCATCACCAAAGTTGCCTCGGCTCGAGAACTTGGGTACGAGAGGGGAAGGTCATGCAATGAGCACCCCTGCTCGCCCGATCAAAGATTGGCCTGTACTAAGCATGATATCTTGTTTTTGAAAACACATGCGTTCTTATTCCGTTTATTAAACCTATAATTACTATGTGATGCGCAGCATATAAGTATAGACCAGATCGCCTAATTTGGAACAAAACATTGCATATTCGTTTGTTTGAAAACGGTTTGAGGTTTGCTAGTCGCAAGTAGGCTAAAACACGAATTTCAATGAATTGTTCCAATTCAAGTAATCCAACCTTCACCCACAGGCATTCAGGCAGTTATATCACATAAGCAATTAGCCTCATGGCAAACATGCTGTCATGTTAACATTCACACACATGCAAGATTCTAAAGTATAAACACTCACAGTGTACTCCGAGCCAAAATAAAGAACTAGTTAGTAATCAATGCATGATCCTAATTCATGTCAAGATGGGTAATACAACACAGGCAAAATGCAACTAGAGTAGGCTCGGCTATTCTAAGATGGCATATAAATAGGGATTGAAATACAATGCAATTAGTATGATGCGCCGAGCCTGGTGCATGCAATACAGATGAATGGATGCAAACATGTGAGCATAAGGTATGCTAAATGAAATATGCCCTAAAACTAACCATCGTAAGCGGTTAAGTAAAAGGGAGAAAGAAATGGGGGTTGGAAGACATGCATCACACACATGCACGCTTATTACACCAATTGGCTCTCTCGAAGGAGAGACCGAAGGAATAATACAAACCATCTAATTAACTAACTAACAAGCTAATTAATTATTACACAATCAAATGAATAACTAGCTACAACTAATTATTAGAACACTTAAATAATTAACAAATTAATCAAGCTACGAAAAACAGTAAAGAGGCCTCGGGGAGAGGGACAAATGCATGCTCGGTCGGCTTCGCTTAGAAATCCGTTGCCATGCCTCATGTTGCCTCTGTTTGCACTGCTCTGTACCTCTGCAAAGTGTGAAAATTCCCAACACACTTCTGATTCACCCCATGGGCACTGTGGGAGGCCATCGGCCAAAAATCATGGTCATCGGCTAAGATAAACAGGTCATCGACCAAATATGAAGCCATCGGCCAAACACTTGTAGCCGACCGGCCAGCCCCTTCTTGTAAAATGCTCTTTTGCTGCAGAAAAGGACAAACAGAGTATGACAACGCATTTACAAGACAATGTTTTCAACTACACCCCTTATCATGTTTAAGACTTAAAGGAGTGTAGTTCTCGACCATCGGACCATCAATCGCGCATTTCAATGCATGATGGCCAAAAGAGTCAAGTGTGCAATTCAATATCAAATGAAATGCACAAAACACATAAGGGACCTTAACCTCTATCATGTGTGATCAAGAGGCAAGGCAATGCACACACAATGCTATGCAAACTAAGCATGCAAGCAAGCATGCAATGGAACTAATATGCAACAACAAGTCAATTAGCAAGCATGTGACAACATGCAATATGACAAGCATGCAACAAGCATGTAAGCATGATGTAAAGTAGCAACTTTGAACAACATGGTAAATGGACTTAAACTAAAGATGGATAGACCTCTGCCATGCCCAAAATTGGTGGCCAACGTTATGAATTGGAAGCATGAAAATGCAAAACAAACATGCACATGTCAATGGTCCAACACCTAGGCATAGGAGGGCAACTTTGAAGAGCACTTAAAAGGGGACAAATATGGACATGTGACAAACATTATAAGCTTTGAAATCATGCATGGAAAGGTGTCAAACCAACCGAATAAAGCAAGCAACGCATACAAGAAAGCCCAAAGCTTAAGGCTAGCCAAGGGACTCAAACCATGGCCATGAAAGGCAAGCTCCAAAGGGCCAAGGGCACTCAAAATAGTCCTAAGGCAGGTTAAGACAAGACCAAAAACATGCTCGAAACTAGCCAACACAAGCTAGAATACAACTCCAAAAGGCATGAGGCATGGAAGGCTACAAAGGGGTGTTACACTACACCTATCAAAACCAAACATGGCATGAATTATCCAATGAGAAACAGAGTTATGGCATATCAAAATAAGCCCAAAAACTCACTTAGATGGCATCCTAAAGACTTAAGCATGGAGGCATACACAATAGTCCATTCATGAGGCATAAGGCATCAACTCTTTAAAGCATTAAAGGAGTGATAAGTGCAAGTGTATGAGCATGAAACATGAACTGAAATAACATAACAAATGATGTCAAATCATTGAAATGAGCCAAGTAATGCATACATGTGACTTAGACCCTCAAAGCTAACAAGCTAGAATGCCTTATGGCTATACAAAGCATGGCATATATGATCAAAACAACATGAAATAGAGCTGAAGCATTGTAAAACATGACTAAAAACTCCTTTGAGTTGAGCCAAAATATGCAAGCATGATGGTCTAAACACAAGATGCATGTGAAGGCAATAGAGAGGATTACATGACTAGTACATGGTGCATACAAGAAGCCATTAAACCAACCTCAGACAGAGGTAAAACATGGCAAAATAACACCAAATACTAGCTGAAATGGAGCTAAAACAAGCTAAGCAAACATGCTACCAATGTAAGCCACTTATGCAAGCATACAAAATAACAAGGAGAAGGGATGAGCCTCTCCTATTTAGGACCTCAAAACTACCTTTCCACCACTGAAAATCCTCTGGATTTCAGTGGTAGAAAGGTCATGCAAAGCCAAGAACAAGGGCCAAAAGGGATGGCCTAAAACAAGGCCTAGGAGGGGGTAGATCACCCCCAACCTCAAAATGACCTTAAACAAAGATCTAAAGCATAAAAAAATAGAACTTTTATCAGTTAAGAGTTAAACTTAAAACAATAAGCAAGTAGTTCTAAAAGCTAAAACAAGAATGGGGGTTTAAAAGCAAGGAACTCACCCTTGAAGACCACCTTCAAGAACAATGCTCCAGCAGCCTTCTCTGATCAAAACCAGCCCAAGAACACAAAAATCACCCTCAAGGGACCTCAACAACCAAAGGACAGTGTTCCACTAGGTGCTCTAGTGCAAAAGTATGAACAAAATACACTTTTGACCACAAATACACACACAAATATAGAGAGAGGGAGATATAGAGAAAGTGATATATATCTTCTTCTCTCAACTTTTTGAACCTCTGGAAAGGGAGCAGGAGCTCCCTCTTTATAGAAGTTCAATTCCTAAGCTTGTTGAGCAAGCTAAGCAATTGAATCAAATCCCTCCATACACGTGTATGGAGGATGTGAATTGTGCATGCCAGCTATGACAGCTGGCATAAAATATCTGCATAAAGCAGATGAATAGGGCTCAGCCAGAAAATATAGCCGATTGACCAACATAAGTGTCGACCAACCAAAAAAAGTGTCGATCGACCAACACTTTTGGCCGCTGGAAAGAAAACAAGGCTTATGGCTTCATGCCTTGGCCGATGGGTTGAGGGGATGGCCAACAAGCCACCCTCTTCTCTCAGAAGAAAAAACACAAGTGCTTGGTCCACAACCAAGCACAAATCAGACAATTTGAGAGATCTTGATGCAAGGCATGCGACCGAGACCCCCGAGAACTCAAAACGAACACGAGCATGGATGATCCCCGAGTTTTCAAACGATGACGTCCAAGTCTTGAGGACAGTCAAAAATGGGGTGTCTACAAATACCTTAGTAAAGTTATGTTCAACTTTGTTTATTTTCTGTATGATGAAACAAGATCTGTTTTATGAAATGTTATATTCTGTACAATGAATGATTGCGCAATTTCTGACAAATACTTGTGACATCTTTAGCACAAGGCCCTTGCCCAGGGGTAACAATACCGTGGTCTATGAGCAGAAGGCCCTTGCCTAAGGGTAATAATACCATGGTTTCATGGCCCTCGCCTGGGGGTAACAATAGTTTCCCGGTACCGGAGGTTCCTTTTAAGGAACTAACAAGCATGATAACGCTAATGGATGTACCATGTATGATTAAGCATAAACTCTGATTTCTGTTTGAAGTGTGAACAAGAACATGATTGTAAATCTATATCTGATATGAACTCTGATTTATGAACCTGATGTGGACATCGTTCATTTAAACTCTTTACTCTGTTATTATTCATTGAGCTCCCGCTCACTATTTATTTTATGTATGTAGGTGAGCAGGCGCGTGACCAGGCTTAAGCTGTTGCCTGGTGTTTTGTGTCAGCTAACCACTGTGCCTCCCGAGGAGGTTCCCTTTTGAGATCAGATCAAGTTATGAAAAGCAAGTCTTTGGGATTTTGTACTTTTTATGTTTTGTTTGAACATGTTTTGTAAGTTCTGTATATGTAAATTTGGTGACATTTGGCTATTATATATATGACACCACTCTCATGTATCTAAGTTTTGAATTTCAGTCCCATGTATGTCTACATAGCTCAATAGACTATGTATATTTTCTATATTGCTTCCGCAACCCCTTTCTATTTCATAATCTATTCAGAGGCCTTTGGTAATCCATGGATTACTGGCCGGTTACGATGTTAAACCTATAGGGGCGGCTTTGGGTCGTGACATAATTCCTTATTCTGAACGGCCTTCGGCCCATTTAACCGTCGTACCAATGGCCTTAGACCCAATCCACATCCTTATTGAATATACTAAACAACTTTAGGCCGATTTCATACTCATACGTCAATCACTTCGCATATTTCATTTTGAATTAAGTGATTAGAATACTCATTCATAATATCACTTCAAAAGCCTAAAACCTTACCACATAGGCATCATTTAGAAAATATATTTATACAAAAATATCTTTGCTAAGATATTACTCACCGTGTTCTAGTGCCTGATTCATCCTCATATTTGACCCTACATAATCCATAGCACATTGGGTCACAATACAATTCAATCCATTCTTTGGTTTATTTAACTTTCTTAGGCTTTTTTCGTGCCCTTTAATTCATTTAGGATGCTCAATACATGCCTAAAAATACTCAGAAATGAAATAGAACGGAATTCAGAACGTAAAACAGTTTTTCAAAAGTTTATGAAATAGGGCACTCCGCTTGAGCGCAGCTTTAGTTGCTCGAGCGGTTTGCAAAACTCTGTAACAGTACTAGTTGTATGCATTTTACGCTCGAGCGAGACTTTTGTCGCTTGAGCGATAAGCCATGTAAAATCAGGTTCACTTGAGCGCAAGGTTTTCCTCTTGAGCTACCATGCAAGTCTCTATAAAACTTCTGGGAGCTTGATTTTTACGCTCGAGAGGCATTTTTTTCGCTCAAGCGAACATATCAAAATTTGGAATTTCCAAAACTGTGTTTAAAGTTCAAAACTTGATTCTAAAGGCTCAAAACTCGTATTTTTGGTACAAAAACATGGAAAAACATTATATGACATGGGAACACTTCTAATTTGAAATCAATTACTCAAAATCATGGACCAAATTCCAAAATCAAGCTCAAATCATGGGGTTGAAACTATACATGATATGAATTGCACTCTTTTCTTTTCAAATCTTTTCAAAACCCTCATGCATGAGATGAAAAGTGGTAAAACCATGAAACATCTTCAAAAATGCAAATGTAACTTCGTGCATGCGAAAATTCCATGAAATTCAAACTCAAATTGGTGATTATTGCATGCATATATATAATTCAACTCAATTCTTCCAATCTAAAGTAATTCATGCTTTCATTGTACAATCATATGCAATGTTTCATTTACAAGGATTAAGGTTAAAAACCATACCATGAGGTGAAATTCAACTTCTAGATGAATTCAACTTTCCTTGCTCGAGCAGACATGTCGAATTCTGGAATTTCTAGAACTGTGTTTGAAGTTCAAAACTTGATTCCAAAGTCTCAAAACTCGTATTTTTGGTACAAAAACATGGAAAACATTATATGACATGGGAACACTTTTAATTTGAAATCAATTACTCGAAATCATGGACCAAATTCCAAAATCAAGCTCAAATCATAAGGTTGAAATCATGCATGATATGAATTGCACTCTTTTCTTTTCAAATCTTTTCAAAACCCTCACGCATGAGATGAAAAGTGGTAATACCATGAAACATCTTCAAAAATGTCAAATGTAACTTCATGCATGTGGAAAATTCCATGAAATTCAAACTCAAATAGGTGATTCATGCATGCATGTACATAATTCAACTCAATTATTCTAATCCAAAGTAATTCATGCTTTCATTGTACAATCATATGCAAATGAGCTCAAGAACTAGATGAATTCAACTTCTACATGTTTCATTTACAAGGATTAAGGTTAAAAACCATACCTAAGACTTGAATTCAAGTGTATTTTGGTTCAATCCTTCTAATCTCTTTCAATTCCTTCACAATTCTCTTCTCTCTCTCTCTCTCTCTCTCTCTCTCTCTAAGTGTAGAGTTTACTATCCTTAGAGTGTATATTTCAGAATTTTTGAGCTCACCTCATGAGCTTAAGCACATTAGAACATATTTATATGTTGGCCTAATCAAGATTGCTAATTAAGGTTTAGTGCTTATTGATTAAGCTTAATTTAATTAGTTTAATCTAATTATTTTGATCTGAATCATATTTTAATCAAATTTCACTGTAGGCTCTAAAAATCATGCTAATCACAATGGTACAGTCAATTTTGGTTTCTGTCGCCTCTACGACCTTCAATTTAAATTTTATAATAGAAAATCAAGCAGATTTTTCTACAGTGAACAGATAAAAATTCAAAAACACATATAATCATATAATTAGCACTCAAAATCATACCAAGTACATAATTATAAGCATAATTAAAATTAATTAGCATAATACAGAGTAGGGTTGTCACAACATTAGAGTACTACACTAAGGAGTTTTTTTGGAATGTTATATTAGAGTGTTACGTTTGGAAAAAGCACACTGAGGATTTTTTTTTAGAGTGTTATGTTTGAGTGTTATATTGGAGTATTACAGTTTAAAATTATGCATTTGTCCAAAACTTACTAAGGGATTTTTGTACTCCTTTTGAAATATTTGAAGAATCTCACATCTTTTTGGAATGTTTGAAGAATCTCATATTTCAAATCATTTTTGTACTCCTTTTGAAATGTTTTCTAACTAAAAAAGATTCTTATATAAAAATTTATCCCAAATTTAATTTTCATAGATTGTATACCTTATCTTTCTAGCACAAGAGGAAAAAGAAGAAGAAGAAGAAGAGGAGAAAGAAACATAATAGAAATAAGGGTATAACCGTAAATTTAATTTTCAAATAATATACTAAATTTGCTTTTAATTGGTCTATAGGAATATCTTTGGGACTATATGGATCACCATTCCTCAAGATGGGATTTATAGGTAAATTTTCCTAAAAAAATTCATTATTTACATATGATTTTATCATTTTGGGGACACAAATAATTTTTGAAAATTAATTCTTATAAATAAAAAAAAGCTGTGCTATTTGCATTTCACCAAAAGTGTAACGCTCTCAAAATAAACCCATAATTCATACATTCATGATACAAGAAATTGACAATATATTCAAGAGAATAAAGTGTACATCTATTTATCAGAGTATTTATCACAAAAGTATTACATGTTGACAACAAAAGTAAATGCCCTACGGGCTTACAACTTTCCAAGTCAACACTTAAAAAAAAAAAAAAAAAAAGAGTACTAACTCATACACATTAAGCCCTCGACTTGAATTTACTTGTAATACACAAAAACGTAAACAACAAAAAGGGATCTTCAGCCTCTAAGCCTCCCAAGCTATGTCCTTGGAGGTGGCATATCACCTGAACCTGAAAATGATGTCCCATATAAGGTGAGCCAATGCCCCGTAGAGATATACTAAGTATGAGAAATAACTAAAACAATAGCATTTGATATATGGTTGACACTTATAAACCAACTTACAACACTTTTCAATTCAGCATCAAGTACATCCATTTTTCATTTCAGTTTCCTTCGATTCATAATTATGGCTCAGAACCTGGCCAAACAATTCAATGAGACTATAACACATATTAAAACACTTCCATACTTCACAATTCACATGAGAATATAACTCATATTAAAACACTTCCATACTTCAACACTTCCATATTTCAAGTGAGACACAGATTTGCTGTATCAGTGGAGTCCATCCCCTATCTCATCTCAAACCATGGAGTACATCCCCTATCTCCTCACAAACAATATACATATACAATGTATTTAAACACTTATCATATACAATGATCAATCAATACACACATTTACTGTATTATTCCAACCGTCATATTCAATGACATATTCAATGTGATCAGTTTCAGTTTTCCCTAATCATCATACAATGTCTACAACAATCAAGACTATCCTCCACCGATAGCCCAAAGCAGTTATCTCTAAACAGATAATAAATTTATCAACAGATAAAATATCGACATTTTCATAGGTGAGTGATTAAATTATCCAACTACACCATTTACTCTCACAAATTTCCAATTTCATGAATTTCACATCAATTTCACATTTTCCCAAATTAATTATTCAACATAATTAGGGCATTTTTCTCCTTTTCTCAATATTAGCCTAAAGGCCCAATTTTATCGATTTAACAACAATAATTTCATTTTTCAATGTCTCATACACACATAGGTTTTAACATTTGAAAACCCCCCTTTTTATGACCTCAAATCAAACCCTAACTTTCTTAAAATGATTAAGCAACACCATCTAATCAAAATGACCAAAATTTATGTTAAAACTCATAGAATAGAGTAGGTTATCCCTACCTTAATTTTCGGAGCTCAAAGGAGAAGAGAGGTGAAACTCAAAGTTCTCCAAATCCACAACTTTTCAGATTAAAGCGAAGCCCTCGCGAAGCTCTACCTTTCTTCCAAAGGGACTAGGGTAGAAGACCACTAGAACTAGATGAAACCCTAGAGAGAATGTATATATAGAGAGAAAGAGTAGCTGGTCTAGGGTTTGTATAAAAAAAAATGATGAAAAAGTGAAGTGTAACCCGCTGCTACCAACTGGTATATTCGAGGCTCGCTCGAGCGAAGGAGTGGTCGCTCGAGCGACCAAACACAAAGAAACCTCGCTCGAGCCAACAAATCGAAGCTTTAGGTCTGCAACCCAGAAAGCATGCTTGAGCGAAGAAAAGCTTGCTCGAGCGAAGAAACCCAAAACATAGACCTCGCTCGCTCGAGCGAAGAATTGCAATCTTCAGGTCCAAAACCAGACGCAGACGCAAGCTCGAGCGCAAGACTTCTCGTTCGAGCCACCAGACACATCACCCAACTCTCGCTCGAGCGAAGGAACCTTGGCTCGAGTGAAGGATTTAAAACACAGAGCTCGCTCGAGCGACAAAAGCCTCGCTCGAGCGAAGACACCAAAATCTGGGCAGCAACCATTTGTTTCAAAACACTCCCAACCTGATACAAACCTGCCCAACACATCCTAAAATTCAAATATAAGGAATTTAAAGGACGGAAATGAAACAAATGCAACAATAGTCAACTGCGGAACCTAAGTCCAGAATACTGTACATAAAGGGAAAAACCCGGGATCGCTATAAAAAGAGTCATTTATCTCTCTTATGTGATGAGTTTAGATCCTTTCCTTATACCCTCTCATTGAGTTCCTACTTGAGACGGTCCAGATGCACCCAAATGGATCTAGCGGTCCAAATCTGCCCAAAAAAAAAAAAAAAATTCATCTCACTTTGATTTATAAACTAGGGAACCCTCACTCTCACTCATCGAAACCAAAATTTCCCTCACTCACCCTCACCCTCACCCTTACCCTCACCCTCACCCTCACCCCCACGATCTTCTCCTCCACCGAACCTAGCCTCACTGACGACCCACTCCCGACGATGGTGGCCCACTCCTGAAACTCAGTTGCACAATTTTACAATGTTTTCTTGCCTACATAATACTACTATTGAGGGAAATTATCTCTGGCAATCTCAATTTGGAGTTCAACCTCCATGTCATGTACTTCTCAAAGCAGTTTTTAGTTTTTCTACATAAAAACAATTTACAAAATCATTCTGCTCCCGATCAACTCAACCACACTCTTGCCTTTTCCGATCAATGCTGAATATTTGGAGATGTATTCTCATGGGTAATCACCATTTCAGGTAGTGATGTGAGATGATTTGGAATGCGACTTCTCTGTTTTAGGATATTCTTGGGGCCACTGTTCTTGGTGGAGTGTGTCACTAGGTTTTAGGAGTACGTCACCATCGTCGAGAGTGGCTCGTCGTCAAGAGTGGGTCGCCGGTGAGGTTGGGTTTGGTGGAGGAGAAGCGGTGAGGGTGAGGGTGAGGGTGAGGCTGAGTGCGAGTGAGGTCAAAAAAGTGTTTATAACCGTGAGGGCCATTTTCAATTTCTTTTGAATTTTTTTTTTT
Source organism: Camellia sinensis (assembly GCF_004153795.1). Lineage (NCBI taxonomy): Eukaryota > Viridiplantae > Streptophyta > Magnoliopsida > Ericales > Theaceae > Camellia > Camellia sinensis. The sequence continues at coordinate 177,833 of NW_021031295.1, read as the reverse complement.
TTTTTTTTAGGAAAATCTGGACCGCCAAATCTATTTGGGTGCATATGGACCGTCCCAAGTAGGAACTCAAAGAGATGATATAAGGAGAGAATCTGAACTCTTATGTGATTGTTTATGTGGGGACATAATTTTTGAATGACAACACGTGGCCGAGGTGTTATCGAAGTGCTAGCCGAGATGCCACGTGTCCTGGTCATGATGCCGAGATCATCTCGGTTAGGCCGAGGTTATCTGCGAAGATACCAGAATCTGGGATAAATTGATAAGGGACAGGAGTCCTAAAATAAGAGAGAACTTCAATTTGAGTAAAGATAAGACTCTTAGAGAGTTTATCCCAATCCTACTAGAAGTCCAAGATTAGCAGTAATCCTAAGTCCATTGAAACTAGGTTTCTATTAGGATTAGGTTTGTGTTGGCTATAAAAGAGAGGCACCCTCATGGATCTAAGGTATGCTTTTTAGGCTCTGAATAATGAGTTAAGCACTTTTGCTATCTTTGAGAGATAACTGACTTGATCGCCGGAGTGCCCCTGGGTGGACGAATCACCGCCGGAATATCTTCTTTTTGTGACAGGTCGTTCGGGCTTAATCTATTCTGCCAGTGTTCTCCAGCTGAGTGCTTGATTGGCAGTGTGGTTGGCAATTGACACACACAATTTGGCATCATCTGTGGAAAAGAAAGGAGAATAGATAGCCAACGACAGACAGAAAGAGAAGGTTGGGGACGACACCCCTACTGGGATCGAGAAATACATTAACCTTGACGTCGAAGAAGACAACTGCAATGAAGAGACTCGTAATAATAATCACGGAGAAAAAGACATCGGTCAGGAGGGCAACGTGCTAAAGAAATCAGACTGAAGTGGGTATTATAACGAGGATGACCTGCAGGTATGGAAGGATAGATGCCTGCGGAGAGATAACGAGATGAAGGAAATGGAGGACAAATTGGCGGACCTGCAAACGGTCGTCAATTTCATGATGCAGAACAACGTCATGCAGCCACCGTTCTTGCTACAAGATACGCCGATTCCAGCGGCCAAGAAAGGTGCCCAGAAAGAGGGGCAGAAAACGGTTCTTACAGTCCCTCAGCATGGCGAGACCAAGGGACATTCTCACCGGCCTTCGTGGGAGGTCAGGCATGGAGAATCCCAGAAGACACGCCGAACAAAAGAAACCTGCACCAAAAAATATCGGGATGTTCAGGGGAAAGAACTCTGTTTCGACACGACCAATGGATGGAGGTCCAAAAGGACTCACAATGACACTGGAAGTAGTGCACCAAAGAGGGCTGGAGAATGATGCTTGGGAGTTGGAATTTACAAGCTAAGATTGGTTTAACACTTGTTGAAATTTTATGAAAAATTTACAAGTTGAAGTTAAACCGAGGTCATGTTTAATACTTGTTGAAATTTTAAGAAAAATTTACAAGTTAAAGTTAAATCGATGATATGTTTAACACTTGTTGAAATTTTAAGAAAAATTTACAAGCTGATGTTAAACTGGGGTCATGATTAAAGGAATGAATGATATAGGTTCCATCACCTCAGGATGCCGAGGTAATAGAACCTAGGGAGCAGTTGTGGGGACATAATTTTTGAATGACAACACGTGGCCGAGGTGTCACTGAAGTACCAGCCGAGGTGCCACGTGTCCTGGTCATGACGCCGAGATCATCTCGGCTAGGCTGAGGTTTTCTGTGAAGATACCAGAATCCGAGATAAACGGATAAGGGACAAGAGTCCTAGAATGAGAGAAGACTTCAGTTTGGGTAAAGATAAGACTCTTAAAGAGTTTATCCCAATCCAACTAGGAGTCCAAGATTAGCAGTAATCCTAAGTCCATTGAAGCTAGGCTTCTATTGGGACTAAGTTTGTGTTGGCTATAAAAGAGAGACACCCTCATGCGTATGCTTTTTAGGCTCTGAATAGTGAGTTAAGCACTTTTGCTATCTTTGAGAGATAATTGACTTGATCGTCGGACTGTCCCCGGGTTGACGAACCACCGCCGAAATCTCTTCTTTTTGTGACAGGTCGTTTGGGCTTAATCTATTCTACTAGTGTTTTCCAGCTGAGTACTTGATTGACAGTGTAATCAGAAATTGACACACACAGTTTATAGAAAATTATTCTAAAAAGAACTTGAAACTACGCTAAACAAAACACATTTTCATGTTTTGACTTGACATTAGTGCTATGTGATAATACAAGATCAGCACGATTTGAACCAAGTTCAATCACATATTTAAATCAAGAAAAATATTTTATATTCAAAAAATTTATGATATGTAAACCCTATAATACACCCATTCATTTTCAAGTAAATATTATCGTTCTAAATAAAAATTTTGACAATATTTTTAAATATGTAACTTTTTTCCAAGCATAAAAATGCTAGACTCTAAATATTTTATAAAAAACTCTATCAAACACTGACATAAGTGCAAATTCTATATTTTAATATGAGTGTTTGATAAAATTATTGACAGAATATTTAAGATCCTGACATTGCTCAAAACACAGAATCAAGGGGCACTATTGTGATGTGCAAAAAAAAAAGGGACACTATTGTGGTGTGGACCAAAGGTCAAGTGAGACCTTATTGGGTACTATTTAGCAGTAAAAAAATTGGCATTGTTGCACACCACGGGAGCACAGAGAAAAGCATCAAAGTCTACACTTTAATCATAACAAGCAGCACCACCACACCCAAAGCCACTCTGAATTTGATCATATACACCCTTCACAGCTAGCCTACTCTCATAATTAGTCCTCGTATGACAAGTGACTTTTTTAATTAAAAAATTAAAAAGTTAATAAAAAAAATTAAAAAATTAATAATTCATATTAAAAAGTCAAATTTTTTTTTTCACATCTTTTCGTAAAAAGTCATTCTAAACATACTAATTTTTTTTTAATTATATTTTAGTCAAAAAAATTACTAAAAAAAATTATTCCCAAACGAGGCCTTAAACTACCACTAATAACTAAATTCTAACACAAAAATAATAGTTAACCACCAACTCAAAAAAATTCGAAAATGAAATAAAATGGATATCTTTTTTTATTTATTTATTTTTATTACGAGACTAGTAAGTACGAGCTTTAAGCAATTTGAAATTAACAGAAACAGTAATTTTCAAGTAATCCTAGTATAGTGCCAATAAAAAATCTTTCGATAATCAAATAGATCTAAACCCGTAGAGCAAGATAAGGAAATATGATTTTCCAGTCATGGCTCATAATCTGTAGTTGTCTTATATTCCTAATAGCGTTCATAGAATTTTATTTATTTATTTATTTATTTTGTCACAAGAGGTTAAGAATTAATCAATTAAATTATAATAAAGAATTACACTGTTTCCAAAGATTAGGCCCCGTTTGGAAACATGCTAATTTAGTAATTTTTTAACTATTTGGCTAAAATATGAGCTAAAAAAAACTAATATGTTTGGGATGACTTTTTAACTTTTTACGAGAAGATGTGTAAAAAATAGAGAAAAAAGAAAATCTTTGACTTTTTAATATAAATTATTAACTTTTTAACTAATTTAATAACTTTTTAACTTTTTAAGCCTCCGTTTGGGAAGTGGGTTGGCTTTTTGGCTTTTTGGCTTTTTTAGCCTGGGCTATTTTAGCCTGGTTTGGGAAGGGCTTTTTGGCTTTTTGGCTTTTTTGGCTTTTTTTGTGAGAGAGGATTGTAATGATTAAGGGTTGGATTTGATGTTTTGTTTTTTGTGGCTAAAATAGCCTATTTTATTTTTTGTGGCTATTTTAGCCCCAAACTCACCCAAACCTTCTTGCCAAACATAGGCTTAGGTTTCCAACCGAGCAAACTGTCCAATACTTACCTTTCTCATGCTTGATTCGATCACCTGGTCAACTCAGCATACTGACCCGATTGTTGAATTGGTCCACCAATTCAGTCCACTTGTGACGCTTGCACCTTCTTTTAGGTAAATTCGCTTGACTATTTCGAACTTCAGGCTATCCACCTAATAATTAAGCATGACTATTAAGGTTGATTACCATATGAAAACAGTTCTTTTCCAAATCCATTACTTCAAATTAAAAACACTTTTACAAGCACAAAACAAACAAAACAGAGTTCAAAAAAATAATGACATAAACAAGAAGAGTGAATCTATGCTTCATCTTGTATGTCAGCAAGTGAAAGCTCCTTCAACCATTCAAACGTTCGATTCTTCTTCTTCTTTGCTTGAACTTTTTGATCTTGCGAAGGTACTGTCTCAACTGCATCAACCGTACACTTACAACCACCAAACAATGTTCCATTCCTATCTACTAACCTTTGCTTCTTTTTCTTCTTCTTCTTCCTCTCAATCTTGGAAGAACCATTCTTGTCTCTGTCATCACTGTCGCCACTGGTTCTATTGCTCGTACTAGTACTTCTACTTATACAGAAATCGATTACAGAATCAGACATAACTCCTTCACATAGATAAGGAGTCCGCAGAAAGATGGGACTCATCTCATGTGAAATGAATGTGTTCGATTCTGTGATGGGTTTCTGTGTTCTGGTGCTACTGCTTCGAACCTTGAGATCTTGCAATTCGATCTTTGGTGTCCGGACCAAACCTGGTCTGAATAGGCTCCATGTGGTCAATTTACGACTCCGGTGGCTCAAATTTCCATACTGGCCGCTTGAAATCCGTGTTCGGGGATTCGGACTAGGACTTGGCTGTGAATGAAACCGGTTTCGGACTCTTTGCTTGTAAGTGGTGGCAGCGGAGGCAGTGGCTGTAGAACTGGCACTGCTTGAAGAATGTTGACTGCTGCTTCTACTGCTGACGCTGTTGAACCTTCCAAAATAACAATTGTCCATGGACTTGGACCTATGTATTGGGAATATAAGGAGATTGCTGTCGGAGCTTACAGAGTGGCGTAATGGAACAATCTGGCCCTGAAAGAAGAGCTCATCGGCAGCACACATTTCGGGTTCTGCAAAAACAGAGCGGCCAAAGTGGAAGTCATCTACAACTGATTGTGGTTCTTGTTTTGTTGATTGAATGTCGCCGTTTATGGGAAGATCACAAAACGACAATGCTTCTTCTTCGTTGTCTTCTTCGACTTCATTTTCAATAGAGATGGTGGGGTTTAGTACCCATTTTTGATCAGCTAAATTTCTAGCCATATTCAATGATTGAAGAACAGGGGTGATAAATTAAATGAATTTATATAGGGAGGAGAAGAGAAGTATGACTGAATTTAAACGAGAGAGAGAGAGAGAAGGGAGGGTGATGATGAGTGCAGGCCTGTAATGGGATATATGGGCCGGCCATTATATTTATCCCACCTAGCAAAGCACCCATTGTATTCTCTCTTTCAAGTTTATTGTCGTGTGCGTGCCTTTGTAGGGACATGTTCTATAATGTTTCGACAATCATCATCATATATTTATGTGAGCGTGGTAATATATACAGTTATACAATTATGATATTATTTCATGTAATTTATCCCCTCCATTTTGTTTTCGTTTGGCATATAATTTTTTGGGTTTTTTTTGGACTAAAATAGTAATAAAAAGATAAAATAAAGTTTTTAGCCTAATAAGATAAAATGTCACATCTAAACCATAATCATTTTATTTTTTCTCTTAAAAAAGTCAAAAAACTTGTCCCAAAAGAAACTTTTTAGCCCCAGATTAAAATAGCTAAAAAGCCAACTCACATCCCAAACGAAACCAATAGATTTTGTGGATTGGACTATGTTGTTTGGGTTCGTAGGATTCGCTGCGGTATTACTTTGATAATTTGAATTATTCATTTTTTAAATCATAACGTATAGATTATTCGTGAAAAAATTTCAACTTGATTCAATAATCATAGTTGTGTTAATTTATTAAATTTGTCTCATAAAAAATAAATTATCTAATTTTTAAATAATATTTGTCATGTATGTTTTTGGAAATAATTATTATAAACTAACGTAATCACGATTGTTTGATCAACTTGATTTTTTTCATGAATAATCTTTATGTTATGAAATAAAAAATAAATAATTTAAATTATTAAGGTAGGGCTCATGGTGGACTCATGGCCCAAACATGGCCCAATTCATATAACAAGTAAGGAGTTCCAAACATTTATAAATAACAAACCAGATTATTTTGAGTTCACAAAATAAATTGAATTATATTATTTGGACATGCAGAGCCTGTCACGAATTCAATTGAATTATATTATTTGGACACGTAGAGCCTATCACAAATTCTACTTCAATAATTTAAAATCAGATATCACCTTTTTATATTGAGTGAGATTCATATCGTTTTTAATTCTATAATTCAATTATGTGCATTTGATTTAATTTAATTTTTAAAAAAAATATGGATTTGGGGTCTGAGGTTGTGATGGCAGGGAAGGGATTTCTGTGATTTTTGTGGCGTAGACAACATGAGGATAATGAATGTTATGTCATGGATAGCTTGTGACTTTGAGAGTGACAATGAATGTGACTAAAGAGTGTCGACCTTTTATTTTCATGTCAGCCATGCCTTGCATTTCATTGGAGATTATGCAAGTGGTGTTCCAATAATGACAAGAACCAAAATAATAATAATCTTAGGCCATGTTTGTTTGGGCGGACTGAATTAACATTCCCATGACTAATAGTCCTAGGACTACGAATCTGTTGGATTATGTATCCTATCTTAACTAATAGTCAAGTTTAAAATTATTAGTCCGTACTTCAATTGTTTAATCAAATATCGGATTAATAATTTTATTGGACTATTAGTCCAATCCCAAGCTCATGTCCACCCAAACAAACATGACCTTAGAGTTCTCAAATTAGAGGTATGTATCATTACTCTATTATCACATAACACAACAAATATTCATAACTATCACTATAACACTTGTATTTTTTCTTATGTTTCATTTGGATTTAATTTTACTTTTAGTTTTTTAAATTATTCACTTAGTTTAATTTTAATTTTTTACAATCACCTAATCTAAATACACTTAAAAAATAAAATATTTAAAAAAAAATATTTTAAAACTCAAGGCCAAACTCAAACCTAATAATAGTTTTACATTCCAGTTCTTTGTTTTGAGTTGTTGAGATATCGATGAGTGCTTTTCTTTTTCTTTTTTTCCTTGTAAAAGTCGAGTTTTTGCAAAAGATTAAATTAAGATCTCCATTTGCTACTTTGTCTAGCTTGAAGCTTTGAATTGGACTCCATTAGACTCGCCCAAGTCTCACGAAAATGTCCTTAACCAACACTAAACTCGTCAAGACTGACAAGTTACCGTACACTGGCTTTACATTTTTTAATTCATTTATTTATTATTTTTTTTAGATGATATTTATCTTTATTTATATTATCATTACTTTGGTGTTTTTTTCTTCTAACTTTTGTCAATACAATAATAATATTGTATTTATTATTTCACATGTTAATATTGTCTTAGTTTAATAGATTTTACAACCTCTATATCTCTTATCAATACAATGTTCACATGAGATTATGAATAAAATATAATTAAAAAAATTATAAAAAAAAATAAAAATAAAAAAGTATATTTTAATGAAATAAAATTTTAAAATAGAAAGTTCACTAAAATGTGTACATAAAAAAGAGACTAACTAAAATACAAAAATGAATTTTAGGTTATATTTGACTTGAATTTTGTTTAGGTTAATGCGAATGCTCTAAGAAAGTTAAATTTCAATTGGGCACTAAATGAGATTGTAATATGACTTTTCAAACTTTTGTATCAAACATGGATGTATTTTTGGGATCATCTTGGTTTTTTTTTGTGCAAAAATTTCATTTTTATGTTATATATTGACATGAGATATTTAAGTTGAGTTTTATCATACCCTCTTTAACAAGAAAAATTATTTCAACACATTCCTGCCACTGCTCCATATCCGCCCCCAACAAAATAGAGGACTGGAATAGGGGATTATAAACCAGCCTCGTCTATTGCCATTCCTAATAACAGGCCTAACTCCGTGGTGTTGTTCGGGCGGTTTGAGAGGAAAATTATAAACCAAATGGTGGATTGGCGGATTAACAAATTGCGGTTTGTGCGGTTTTGAACGAATTAGCAGATTGACAAATTGAAAAATATTTTAACTAATTATCAAACCTTTGCATAATATATAACTCTAATTTGCACAATATTTTTCATATATATAATACAAACTAATTTTACATTATATTTTTCATATATATAACTACTTATTTGTAATAAATTTTACATTTTAAATCTGTCTTAAACTCATTTTTACTTTGATATCTCATTATAGGTTAAAAAATATATATGTATTACCTATAGCAGAGTGGTGCAGTTTCAAAGGTGGATTACAAATTTTAAAATTTAAACCCGAGTTAGCAGATACAACGGTATAGATTGATGTGGATCGATACCATTTTAACGGATTGAATGGTATTTTGCACAGTTCTAGGCCTAACCATGAGTGGACAATGGAGGAGCCTAAGTTGACAAGGCATTAAAGTCGATGTAGGCCCATTGGACTTGAGTTTGGATCTCCGGTCGTGATCTCCTGTGGTGGTTCCTGCAGTGTCCCAAAACGACGTTGTTTTGGGGAAAATTTTAAAATTCCAAGAGGAAAAAAAAAAAAGAAAAACCAAAGAAAGAGAAAGAGGGAAATAACCCCACAGCCAACGAACTGTAGCCGCCACGACACCAGTAGATGATTTCTGAGCAAAACCCTTCATTTCTCACCACCACTCAAAAGAACACCAACATCAACAACCATTCAAACAAAAATTTGAGATTAAAAAAATTTGAGATGTATATATGTGTGTATGTATATATATATATATATATATATGCATATTAACACTTTAAACGAACATTCCAAATGATAAATCAAAATTGACTAAAAATTAGATCAATACAAACAAAAGTGACGAACAAACAATCTAAATTTTTTTTTCTCCACCTCTTTGATTTTGGATCTCAAATCTTTCATAGAGATTTTGAAACTTTACTTTTCTTCATAAACCCATCTTTCTGCATTTCAAATCTAGGTTGAAACTAGGGGGACAATTGACGACCAACAACGAGGATGACCAATGAACTCCCTCCGATACACTAGTAGCACTCCACTTCCTCTTCGGCCGTCGCCTCACCGTCCATCTTTGTCTCTTTGGTTTGAGAGCTGAAAGAGAAAAGAAAAGAGGAGAAAAGATCGAGATAGTGGGGAGATAAGGGGGCTTGCGACTATGGGGGTGGCGGTGGTGGGTTGTCGATGGGTTGGTAGTTTTAGTGAGAGAAAGGAGGAGGAAGAATAAGAAGAAAAAGAAGAAGAAGAAGGGTTCTATTTGTTTATTTATTTATTTATTTTGGTGAAATTTTGTCTCAAAACGATATCGTTTTGGGGCACCACAGAAATCATGGCAGAGGAGCACGACAGAGGATCCAGACTCATTGGGCTTCCACAATTCCAATCTCAAAAATTCTAGCCTATTTCAAAGAGTCCGAACCCTTTGCAAAAATAAATAAATAAATAAATACAATGAAAATCTAGCTCCAAACAAGAACGATCTCACCTAAAACTCACCATCAAAGTCCACACACTTGAAAAAGCTCTTTGTATTCTTGGCCATTCTCACTCACACTCTTCAGAGCATCCAAAGCATAATTTAATAAACCAGCCAACATTCCTCTGTTTCTCTTTTTCATAAATATCGTTTCTTTGTCAACGTAAGCTAATTAAAATAAAAGCCCTCTTTTAGATTTTTCATATATATTGTTTTATATAATTTGATTTGCTTTTGGAATTGAATCAATTACAACCTTGGTAACCACTGGGAATAAGAACTTTGAACCAAACTTGTGGGTATTGAATCAACTCACAATGAAGCTGTTAGGACCCTAATTATTGCCAATTTCACGAACAAGCTTGGGTTAATCGAGTTGTAATTTTTCCTCTGTTTTTAGTCTTCTTGCTCGAGCGAGGAAAGTTGTGCTCGAGCGGCGTTTCCACCTTCTCAATACTTTGGCTCATCTACAAAAATACTGTGAGGTGTGATTTTATGCTCGAGCGTGGACCCTGGTTTGGAACACGCATTTTAGTGTCGCCGCTCAAGCGGCAAGTCCTGTGCTCGAGCGGAGACCACGTTCTTAACTGCTATAAATCTGTAGTTTGCTTCGAATCTAGTGTGCTACTTCCAGATTTTCTTTAAGGGTTCTAGGGTTTTCTGCTGGGGCTTTTTTGCTAGTTTTCTTTGATGTTTGATTAAGTATTAAACTCATATGGTTTGACAAACATACATCAACGAGTTTGGTTGTCTGAGTGTTCTATTTCAAGAGTGTTCTTCTTCGGTGGAATCCAAAGATTCAAGCGTGGAGTATTCGAAGAAGTTCGAAGCTGTGCGCAGTCATTGATTTGACATGAATGTTGTGGATTCAACATCAATCTGATCAATTCTGAGACGAAGGTTGCGGTGTAAGAGATATAGATTGTTGAAGACAAATTGTCAGAGTTTGGGTAATTTGTTCGGTAAATTTGAATTCTTTTTTTCTTTCATAGTGGATTGATTAGTGGCGTTTAGCTCGTTATTTTTTTTAATCACAATTGAAGGTGCTCCAATTGTGATTTTTCCACGTAAAAATCTATTGTGTTAATTGATTGATTTTGAAGCAACAATCTAAATCATTTTCGTATATGCTAGATGATTTAGATTGTCGATTTTAATTGTTTGGGCATTGTTGCAATTAATCTTGATCTGAATCACGAATTACTTAGGTTTTTCAATTGGTGTTGGAGCAGGTCACTCTTTGTTTTTCTCAAAACTATAGGAGTGTGATTTTGTGTGACTTGTGATATAAATTCAATTCGCGAAGGTAACTCGACCCATAGACCTCCGTTACTCGATGGTACAAACTATTCTTATTGGAAAGCTCGTATGAGGGCGTTTTTAAAATCTATTGATGAAAAAGTTTGGCACCGTGTGCTCTATGGGTAGAGTGAACCTGTTATCATCATTGATGGTGCTGATATCCCTAAACCACTCAATAGTTGGGACGTAATCGATTATCAAAATTCGAGTTGAAACAATAAAACTCTCAATTCCTTCTTTTGCTCTGTCACACCAGAAGAGTTTCGTCGTATTTATACATGTGAGGTAGCAAAAGAGGCTTGGGACATTCTTGAAACTATTCACGAGTACTGCTGTTAAAAAATCAAAACTTCAATGTCTCACCTCCTCTTTTGAAACTCTTTTTATGCATGATGATGAGACGTTTGATGATTTTTATGCTAAACTTAGTAACATCGTGAATTCCTATTTCACACGCGGTGAAAAAAATCCTTGAATTGAAGGTTGTTGGAAAATTTTTGAGGTCTTTACCCGAGAGGTTCCAATCAAAAGTGATAGCTATTGAGGAGGCTCAGGATGTTGAGAACCTCAAGCTTGATCAGTTGGTTAGAAACTTGCAGACTTATGAAGCCCACCAGATTTCTAAGAAAAAACAAAAAGATAGTGTGTCTTTTACCAGTGCTCATGAGATTACTAAGACCCCTGAGGTTAAGTTTGATCTAGAGTCCGAAATGACGGTGATGTTTTGCCAAACAGTTTTAAAAAAATTTAAAGAAAAAGAAGCCGAATTTTAAGGACTCTAGTTCAAAAGATAAGGGTAATGAAAATTTTAAAACTTTTTCACCAAAAATTGCTCCAAATATTGAGAAGAAGGCTGTGAAGGGGCAAGGTGTCAAGTGTTATGAATGTCAAGGGTTTGGACATATTGCACTTGAATGTCCACAAAAAAAAAAAAACTGCAAGAAAGTCTATACTGTGACTTGGGATGATAAAAGCAGGTCAGAGCAAGAACCTGAAGAAACCTAATCCAATGAAAATGGGGATAGTACCTACATGGCATTCTGGTCTATTGTCACTCAACCATCTCCAAAGCCAATTGAGTTTTCTCATGGTCAGAGTCTTCACTGTGCTCCTACCATTGATGGGAGTGATTACTTATTCTGGAAGATATGAATGAGGATGTATCTTTGAGTTTATGACCTTGAAGGTTGGCAAGTAATTGAAGAGGGTGCTGAAGGTGCTGACAATCCGAGCAATCAAAGAGTTCTGAATACAATTTGTGAAGCAATTTCTAAAGAAGAACAACGACGAATTACTCACTGTACTAAGGCCAAAGATGCATAGGACATTCTTAGTCTAGTCTATGAAAGAGGTGAGTCATCTTCACAACCATCCATCAACTTTCATGGTTTAGTTGCTTGACTGGATGAGATCAAAAAGAAATAGGAGCAAAAAGAAGATGATAAAACCTCGGAAGACAATGATGAGATTGATGGCGATGACCTACAACAAGCTTATGAAAAGCTTTACAATAAATCTCTGAACTTGTTCAAGATCAATAACAAACTGACTTTCAAGCTTAAAGCGTGCGAAAGTGAGAATGTCAAGCTAAAGGGAGAGGTTACAAAAGCAAAACATGATGTCATCAAGATCTCCAATGACAGGCAAGATCTATGTGAAAAAATTCTGTGTTGTGAAACCGAAATGAATGAACTTCTGAAAATCTATGCCACATATGAAAAGAAGAATAAAATCCTTCAGATGTCACAAGTTGCATTAGAAGAGATGGTCAGTCAGAAAGAAGAAGAATTCAAAGATGCTAGAGCCACAATTGCTATGTGGAACAAAGGGTCAAAGCCACTGGAAGACTTCCTCGGGTCTTAATAGATGAGTTGCAACAAAAGTGGGATAGACTATGCTAATACAACAGTTCAAAAGGGACAGACCTCTACATCACATGACCTGAAGACTCAAGCAAAGGGTAAACTGAAGGTTCAACAGGGTAATTCCTCTTTTCATCAACCAAAAGGGGGTAAGATCAACAAAAGGGAGGTAAAACCTATTTTTGTTTGTCATCATTGTGGTAGGTATGGCCACATTCGTCCTTATTGTTACGAGTTGTTTGGTAAGGTGTCTAAAAAAATTAGAAATTCTAATACTTCATGGGTTAGGAGACAACCTTACATGTCTAGGCGGAGCACCAAGATTCATGATGGTGTTCACAATACTAAGACATTTACCAAGATTGCCAATCCTGCTTCTGTTCAGACCAAAGAGATATGGGTGAAAAAGAGTGACTTAAACTTGTTTCGTTGTTCACACTGCTTTGAAAGCACGTGACTCACACATGTGGTATCTAGATAGTGGGTGCTCTCGTCACATGTCTGGTGACAAATCCTATTTCACATCTCTTGAAAAATATGAATGAGGAATTGTTACTTTTGGAGATGGTGGCACTTCTAGAGTAATTGGTAAAGGCTTTATAAGTGTGACCGATCTTCCCAAGCTCGAAAATGCATTACTTGTTGATGGCCTTAAAGCAAATATTTTGAGCATTGGTCAAATGTATGATTCCCACCATGAAGTATTATTTTCAAAAACTAAATGTGAAATTTTGGATAAGAAGGGAAATATTGTCATGCATGGGGTTCGTATATTTGATAATTGTTGCTATGGGATTGTTACCACAAAATGATCTCACTTGCCATTCAGCCATCATAAGTAATCTTGACTTGTGGCATCAAAGATTAGGTCACATGAATTTCAAAGATCTAACTAAGATTACCAACAAAGAGCTTGTGAGAGGAGTACCCAAAATGGGTAAGAATGTGAACCATGTGTGTGGATCATGTTAACTTGGGAAGCAAACTTGTGCCCCTCATAAAAAGGTGAATAGCTTCACAACCAAACGTCCTCTTGAACTAGTTCATATGGATCTTATGGGACCTACTCGTATTGAAAGCATTGGAGGTAAAAGATACATATTCTTAACTGTTGATGATTATACTCGTTTTTCATAGGTTAATTTTTTAAGAGAAAAATCTGATACGTTTGATGCTTTCCAAGCTTTAGTCCTTAAAATCCAAAATGAACAGGGTGTTTCTATTGGGCGTATCATAAGAATCTGAACTGATCATGGTCGTGAATTTGAATATAGTTCGTTTTCAGATTTTTGTAATATGCATGAAATTAAGCATGAGTTTTCTGCACCGATTACTCCACAGCAAAATGGAGTTATTGAGAGGAAGAACAGGGTAGTTTAAGAGATGGCTAGGGTCATGCTACTTAGCAAGAAAGTTCTTCCTAAGTTCTGAGCTGAAGCCTTAAATATCACTGTTTATGTTGTGAATCGTGTGTATTTAAGGCTCGGCACTTTACAAACTCCATATGAACTGTGGAAAGAGTTGAAACCTAATGTAAAATATTTCAAAAATTTTGAGAGTAAATGTTACATTTCAAAGATAGAGAGCCTTTGGGCAAATTTGACTCCCGAAGTGATAATGGTATTTTTCTAGGATATTCAACCACTTTTCGTGTCTATAACCTGCGCACTTTATCTCTAATGGAATCAATCAATGTGGTTATAGATGACACAGGTTCTCCTATGCCAGCAATACATGAGGAAGAATATGGTGAGTCTCCAATCTTGGATACTGAACCACAAAGATAAGGAGAAGCATAGGGTCAAGCTCAATAAGGTGAGCCGCACCAACTTCAATGGTGAGTCCGAGTCCAAAGAGTGCACAAAGAGACACCACCTCTGATGCTCCCGAGTTAAAACTATCAGCAATGGTAAAACTGAATCATCCAGCTCAACAAGTGATTGGAAGTGTCTCAGACAAAATAAAAACCTGAAAACAAATTCGGGAAGAGGTATCTCATATGTGCTATGTGTGGTTAATTGAACCTAAAAATATAAAAGAGGCCTTACTAGATGATAGTTGGGTTAATGCTATGCATGAAAAATTAGGTCAATCTGAACATAACAAAGTTTAAACTCTTGTTTCAAGACCTAGAGACATGAATGTGATAGGTACCAAGTGGATCTTTAAAAATAAATTTGATGAGAATGGTACTGTGGTTAGAAATAAAGCGAGGTTGGTATCTCAAGGGTATGCTCAAGTAGAGGGTGTTGATTATGATGAGATGTTTTCCCTTGTTACACGTCTCGAATCTGTTTGTATTTTACTTGGTATTGCATGCTTTCTTGGGTTCAAATTGTTTCAAATAGACGTGCAAAGTGCCTTCCGGAATGGTTACTTGAAAGAAGAGGCTTATATTGAGCAACTAAAAGGGTTTGAGGACCCAAAATGTCCACATCATGTCTACAAGTTAGACAAGGCGTTGTATGGGTTGAAACAAGCCCCTCGGGCTTGATATGATAGTAAGGGCTTGGTATGACAGACTTACTACCTTTCTTCTTGATAATGATTTTCAAAGGGGTAATGTGGACAAGACCTTATTTGTGAAATATACTAAGTCTCAAATACTTGTTGCTCTGATTTATGTTGATGATATTATGTTTGGATCCACTATTGATTTTCTTGTGAAATATTTCTCGGATTGCATGATACATGAGTTTGAAATGAGCATGATGGGGGAGTTGTTTTACTTCTTGGGTCTTCAAATTAAACAATCTCTTTCGGGTATGTTTGTCTCTCAGACCAACTATGCCAAAAACCTTGTGTCTAAGTTTGATCTAGAGTTGGCCAAACATGCACGTACTCCTATGAACACCAGTCTTCACATTTCCAAAGATTCCTCTGGTACTGATGTTGATCTTACCCTCTATAGGAGTATGATATGGAGTCTTTTGTACCTCACAGCCTGTCGACCTGACATTGCATTTAGTGTAGGTGTTTGTGCTCGATACCAAGCATGTCCTAAAGAGTCTCATCTGCTTGCGGTCAAACGCATTATTAAGTATGTTAATGGGACATTGGGGTATGGGATTTGGTTCACGACCGACACTACTGCTAAGATCACTGGTTTTTCTGATGCCGATTGGGCAAGGTGTGCTGATAATCGTAAGAGCAGATCCGGAGGGTGTTTTTACCTTGGGAATAATTTGGTTGCTTGGCATAGCAAAAAGAAAAATGCCATATCTCGTTTGACTGCTGAGACTGAGGACATTGTTGTAGGGAGTTGTTGTGCACATGTTGTGGATGAAGCAAATGCTTCATGATTATGGCATTGACTAGGACACTCTAACCCTTTTCTATGATAATACAAGTGCCATTAACATTTCTAAAAATCCTATCCAACACTCTCGCACTAAACACATTAACATTCGTCATCATTTCATTCGAGAGTTAGTGAAAAAAGGCCTTGTTGTTCTTAAACATGTACCCACTGAGTATCAAAAGGCTGATATTTTTACAAAATCTCTTGATCTTCTTCGGTTTGAGTTCCTTAGAAAGACCTTGGGTGTAATGCTTAGTCACTAGGGTGTGACTTGTTACTTGAGTGGGTGAGAGAGATTGGCTTTGTGTGTACTTGGATGCTATAATCTCATTGCCATTGATTCCTACCACATCTGCATTTAGACTCATATGAACACTTCGCATGCTGCTTGCAAGATTTTATTCTTCTTTGTTCATAGTTCATTCTAAATGCCTATACTCATTGAATTCATGATCTCATTCTGTACACATCCTTGAGATAAACTGTTGCAATGGTTTCCGCACAAGTGATCAAAGTTCTTTATGGACTTCTAACAATGTCTCCAATACATGTTTAGAAGAATTGACCTATACCGGCATATCATGGGTGATGTTGAGTCTCTTAACCATCTTCTATCATTTTTCACTTCCATGATTCCTCCCTCGGTTCTTTGAAGTCCGGGCATTAGGAAAAGGCTACCTCAAAGGCACCAACCAGGCCTTCCTTATTGTTTTCATACTTCTCTGGTTTGGTCTCCATACTTTTGAGTGTGCATGCCACCAGTGAGTGCCCATAAGAAAGATAAGTCAAAAATCAAATAATAAAAAAAAGGACTCATTGATTGAGGGGGAGCCTCCGTTTTCTCAACAAATATCCCTTGATGTCTAGTGGTTTGACTTTTCTCAATGATGTTTAGTTACTCTTGCCAGAGGTCTAGCCATCCGATCACTATGAGGATTAACTCTAGCTCTGTGGGCTCTCAAGGATTGCACATACACACACACACACGTTCATTATGTGATCTCTCATGTTTGTCTTTGAGTTATGTATTCTCATGTAGCTTATGATCATTGATCAATGCTTACCTAATACTATGCTTCATATTGTCAAAATTGCAAGTTTGCAGGCTTCATGGTTTGTGGATTATCTCATCTTAGTGTCATATTGTTGCTATTGTGTCCACCTCTTTTTGTTTCAGGTCTCACTTGACAGTGTGAGTTGGTTTTAATTGCTCAGACGGGTGTATTTTACGTTTGTTGATTTTTCTTCCCTGCTCGAGCGAAGATATCTCTCATCCAGCTTTTTTGCAAAGCCGTCAAACTTCTGTGAGCTTATTTTTTTGCGCTCAAGCGCATGAGTCTAGGCTTGAGCGTAGTTTGCGCGTAAGTAAGATCGCTCGAGCGGCAAGTCCCTTGCTCGAGCAGACTATCTTGCTATATAAACCCAACCCTCGACTTTTTAATCCATTTTCCCTCAAATTTCTCTCTCTCTCTCTCTCTCTCTCTCCTAGGGCTTCGATTGCAATCTTCACGGGCTTAGATTGCGTCGTGGTTTGGCTTGTTTTTTGGTGCTCTTCCCTTCCATCTTTGTTTCTGGTAAGTCTCTTTCCTTTATTTTATTTTTTTATTTTTTTATTTTTGATCTGTCATTCTTGGTTTGGTTTGGATTTTGGTTGTGGTGGCTTGGTTTCAGTGTTTCTTCTTGTTCTGTACTGGTTTACACACTTCCACAGAGGATTTGCGCGTGCTGACTATTTCTACTTGGTTTCTTGTGTTTTCTATTGCTTAGATACTAACGGCCTGTCTTGCTTACTCCTGTTTTTAGTGTCATTGGTTTGGTATATTTTTTTTTTTTTTTGTTGGTCTTGTTACTAATTTCTATCTCTGGTGCTTAGAATGATACTATGTTGGTTTTTTTTCTTTTGGTACCCAGTTGCTTTTGGGTTTACATTTTGTTCATCTGGTTGTGTTACTACTATTTTTCTTTTGGATACTAATGCGTTTGACCTTTGTGTTTTGGGGGTGATTATCTGTGTTGTTGGGGTTGTTGTCTTCTTGGTTTTAGTTATGTCCTCCTCTACCGCTAAATGCCGCAAGTCCACTACTAACCTCCTACAATTAGGGGTGTGCATAATACCACCGAAATCGCCAAAACCGCATCGAACCGCACCGCCAAGGCAAATTTGTTATTATTTGCCAATCGAACCGCCGGCTTTTGATAAGAAAAATGGCAAATTTTAGTGACACTTTTATCAATATGCTGGTTTCTATTTTTCTTCAAAACCGCACCGACCCGCGCCGCTATTAAATCATGTTTTATAAGATTCTAAAAATTCTTTTTTACTTAAGTTTGCTTGTTGTTCTATACCTTAGAATATAGTATTACATTACTGCTCGAGGGGAATTCAATATGTCAGTAATCTAAAATAAAGTTGGATTCCAATTCACTTTTCAATCTTTTTTTTTTTTTTTTCCATATTGCAAACTTGCATCAGCTCACTTTTCAATCTGAATACTTTTCAACAGTAAACATTTTCAATATATTGTAAATCCTGAATGATATTAATTTTATGTATTGTATTTGATCATTGTAGCTTCCACTGATGCTTGTAATGAATTGAAGGCATAGTCGTTGATATTATCATGTTGTTGCTACACTTGCTGCATCAGAAGAAAGCTTCGCAAGATGCTTAACATCACGGTATCTCTCATCTTTTTTTTACTCTTTGATTTAAGTTTTGTAATTTGAATTATATTTTTTATAAACCGCTAATCCGCCCAAACCGCCAAGGCAAATCCGCCATTATTTGCCAACCGAACCGCCGATTTTTGATAAGGAAAATGGTAAATTCTAGTGACATTTTTATCAATCCGCCACCCGCCATACGGTTTCTATTTTTCTCTCAAACCGCACCGACCCGCACCACGCACACCCCTACCTGCAATATAACTTCAACCGTTTTCCATTCGCTAAAAAAGCCAAGTCACTTAGAGAACTTTACTTTTCTAGGACCATTCATCTTGAGCGTCATGTTGTAGACACCCCATTTTTGACCGACCTTAAGACTCAGACGTCACCGATTGAGCACTTGGTGATGTGGCATATCGTGCTCGTTCAGAAGTCTCAGAGTCGCGGCCGTGAGCCTTGCCTCCGGACTTCCGAACCCTCTTCTTTACCTTGCCTCGGTTTGCGAACCAGACTCGGTTTTCTCTGTTTCTTTTCCTGAGGGGAGGGAGAGGTCCCGTAGACCATCTCTCAGTGGCCATGGGCTACATTTGGTGGCCGTAGGCCATTTTGCCCATTTCGGAGCCCGATTTTCGATTTTTCGGGACCGTTGGTCGTGTGCCTCGGTTCGGGACCACTTAACCATCTCCGTTTGCTCTAAATTTTGGCATACATCTTATTTGCCCCCTTTTGAGGGACATTGGGGTCTGAGAGACCCACTTCGTGGCCGAATGCCACTTTCGGTGTTTAACAGGCAGTTTTCGGGGCCTCGAACTGCGCGTTTTGGCCCCCCGAACATTCATTTTGCATCGGTTTTCGTTCATTTTTGGTAGGTACCTCTGTTTCATCCCCAGGAAGGCCGTAGAAGGGTGGGAGGCCAGCAATTATTTCAGCAACCAGTTATATATCCTCCAACGCCCTCCGACGCCCGTTTTTCTCACTTTTGAGCCAATGTTGAACACCCTTGGGCCATTTTCTTGAACTTTTAACCACATATTTGTGTTGTACACACATGGGAGGACCCTAAAAGTTGGTGGTCAGCCACTAATTCAACTTGACCCTTTTGAACCCCTCCTAAAAATGGCCTATTCTCTCTCTTGTTTTACAGTTTGCAATTTTGAACCACAGGGTTGTGATGAGGGGACCTGGGAGGCCACCAATATCATATGGCCGGCTACTAATTCTCATTGACCCTTTTGACCCTTGCTCGGCCGGCCATAAGAGGTGGCCGGCCGGCCACGTCCAGCTCCAAAAGGTGGCCGGCCATAATCCCTAGGTTGTGCACTTTACAGCTGTATACTTTTTTCCCCAAAAAGATCTGTATCCGAGGGAAACAGCCTTTAGGGAAAGGACTTGGTCCTTTTCCCCCACCCTTTCCCTCCATGCTCCCCCTCTCCTTGGTCCATATAACCAGCTGCCATCTCTTGTATTAGGGGTTGAGAAAAATTGCTTCAAGCATATACATACATATCTCCATCCATCTCTCTTATTTTTTCCTTGAAAACTCCTAAGTTCTACCTCATTTCTTCACCACCACCAAGCACCACCACCACTACTCCATTTCCAGAAGCTTGAGAGGCTTTCCAGCAGCAAGGAGGCATCACTTCTCAAGCCAAGAAGCAACCAAAGACTTGTCTTCAAGGGTGAGTTTCATTTCCCCATTTTTTGTCCATTTCTTGTGTCATTTTTAAGCCATATATGCGTATTGTTTTGAGCTCTGGCTCTAACTGAAAGTGGCCTTATTATGAGCTCTTTTTCACTTTTTATTAAGGGCTCAACACTGTTTGAAGCCCCCATATTGCACTTGCTTCAATATCCTTCTTGAATGCCATTTTCTTGCATGATGTTTTTAGCCTATATGTGATCTGTTTTGGAGCATGATGTAAACTGTAAATAGGCTTATTTTGAGCCCCTCTTCAACATTGAAGAAGGGCTCATCACTGTTTGGGACCTCCATCTGCCACTTCATGTTATATCCCTTTTTGGTCCCCATTTTTGCATGCCTTGGCAGCCCCTTGTGCTTCCGTTTTTGGTCATTTTACAGAACTAAAAATAGTCTTATTTTGGCCCATTCTTCATGTTTCATTAAGGTATTTTCATGGTTTGAGGTATATTTTATACACTTCATGTTATATCTCTCTTTTGGTCCCCATTTTTGCATGACTTGGCAGCCCATTGTACTTCTGTTTACAGTAGTTTCTAATTTTAGCTTAAATTCATTAATTTGAGAAATAATAACGGGATCAGTTAATTGTTGATCAATTCTTTTATAATTAATTTCTTCTTTAAGAAAATATAATTGAGGAGTTAATCAATTAATAGTTTGAGAAATAGAACAATCTTTTAATTGATTTAATTCTAACATTTCAGGTGGAGATAAGAATTTAA
>NW_021031295.1:110673-136683 GCF_004153795.1 Camellia sinensis | reverse complement strand
TCGGCTCGGGAACTTAGGTACGAGAGGGGAATGTCATGAATTGAGCACCCTACTCGCCTGATCAAAGATCGGCCTCTACTAATCATGATGTGATTTTTATTTACATTATATGCTATTGTTTCAATTATTAGCTATTTTTTACTATGTGACGTGCACACAAATATAGGCTAATTTGCAAGAATTGGAACATTTGATTTCGTGTTTTATTTGAAATTGTTTTGTAAATTTGCCACCTGAAAAAGTGGGCGGATTAATTTATTGTTGCATGAAGAACTATTGTATCATGTAATGTAAGTTTGGAGATTTATATTCGGTTTTCCTTGAAAGAGCCATGATTGTTGTATTATCATTTGGGCTAGAAATTTGGGGCATTACACACGGTTTATCTAAGGTTACAAAAAAAGGAAACATCACTAATGAGTCCTTTGGTTAATAATCAAGTAAGACTCCAAGAAGGTCGGAGGAGTTAATATAACATCCATTCTAAGTGCAACTACCTTAGATAGCGAAGTTACCTTTTTGACAGATCTTGACAAAGTATTAACATAAGGCCTACATGAGTTGACAAAGTATAATGATATGTCACAAATGATATATATATAATAATTACAAAATCATGTTTTAAATATAACAAGAGATTTATTACTTACAATCTCATACATGTTACAAAACTAGTTTCTAAATCTCATAGGGTAGCCACACGTCCTCAAATTCTTCAGCTTTGCCTTTGACTGGTCTAATAGTCTTCAATACATGGCATGAAATGCCATGAATTTTAAATTCTCAGTAAACACACACGCACACCGTTTATTTAACCCAATCCAATACACCATCACAATTATGACAAGTAAGTAATGAAGCATGATAATTATTCAATAACAAAAGATTACAAGGTTAGGTGTTAGTAATCTTGAAATCGCTCAAAGAGATTTCATCCTTCCAACTACAAGAATTGGACTCGCATTATTGGGTATGCTCCCTCTTTTGCTGCTGTAATGCCCCAAGTTTTAATTACACGAAACATTACCAAAGCCTTTAATTTAGGTCCTTTTTTTTTTTAAACATCTATTACCCATTGAGTAATAGAAATACAATAATACAAGTTCTCTTTCTCTCTCAAAGAATATTATAATGACAACAATACATGCCAATCTCCGATTGTGAAGTTACAAATAAATAAATACAAACACAAGATCCATTTCCTTTACATCTACTATGAAGTTATACAAAGAGACTCAAGGACTCCATAACTCTTCAATCAAAGAATCCAAACTTTCTTCCTGTAAAAAGATAAAACAACAAAGGGATGAGCACTAATGCCCAGTAGGAATCATAGTTCTGGATCAATAACTAACACATACATAGAAATGATCATGCATGCAAAGTGATATCATATGGTAGGGTGACATTTTATAATTTCAAAATATCATGAGTAAGGTACCTTTTTCTCAAAAACTATTTAAATGCTTTTTAAGAAAAACCTTCAGCTATTGAAAATTATCCCTTAACCATCGAAAACCATGGATCCTTGTGAAACAAACATATTTGAGAAACAACATCATTTAAAAATTATTAGCTAATTCCCAAAATATTTCTCATTTAATTTCTATTTTTAATATTCCTCTTTTCTTTCATTCTTCCTTTCTACTCATTATACTTATTTAGAACTCCATAACTTCAAGTTCAAGTTCCCTTTTTGTTTCACTGACAATTCTCCTATACTCAATTCACATCGTTATTTACACTCTCAAATTTCATTTCAAGATAACACAAGATCAATAAACCCCTTTCAATTCAATCTCTCGTTTATTTACAGAACAACACTCATAATTACTTTTATTGTCATAACTAATTCATTATGTTCACTATCACCAATCCATAATCCCCTTACTATTTTTGGGTTCCATTCTTTACAAATAATGTCTATGTACATTTCCTCTTTATACCAAATTACACATCAATTTGCAATTTCACAGATTCATCACAAGTCACAAATAACATCACTAACTCAACACACTTCTCAATACATATCTCAACACAATCCACCTTTTGCCGACTTACTACGGCGGGATGGCGGGCACCCAAACCATAACACTTTTCACCTTTTGCCGGCTATTATACGCGGGAAGTGAACTCCCAAAAATCATTTTTCAACTTTTTAAAACCATCCCCCATATTTGCCGGCTACTATACGGCGGGATGTGGGCACCCAAAACATTTTCGAAAACCATCCATTTTTTCACTTTTGCCGGCTACAATACGGCAGGACTATGTGGACACCCAAAAATCATTTTTCCATTTTCGCCGACTACTATACGGCGGGACTATGCGGACACCCAAAAACATTTTCTCACATTCGTCCAGCGATAAGCCTAGATAGGGCAATTGGGTACCTTTAATTCAAAACCGCCCCCACATTTGCCAGCTACTATACGGTGGGACGTGGGCCCCCAAAAACCTTTTTCTTTAATTTTTAAAACCATCCCCCACATTTACCGGCTATTATACGGACGGTTGTGGGCACCAAAAAACCATTTTTCAACTCCTCGTGTGGGTACCAACACAACACCACCCAACACAACTCAACCCAAACTCAACACACCCAACACAACTCAACTCAACACAATTCACATGATTCAAACACAATTCATCATAATTCAACATAATTCAATTCAACATTATTCAACACAACTTAATTCAACATAAGTCAACACAACTTAATTCAACAACACTATTTACAATTCAACATAATTCAAGATAAACTCTTGAATCCCATTTCAACATTCCATAACCAAGTTTATGTCATCCATATCATTAACACATCTTTTCCCCCAAAACATTTCACATTATAGCATGATTTACAATGCCCATAACTGTGATGACCGGTTCGTAATTTGACCTTACTCCCTTGAGTTGTTGTTGTTGTTGAAGAGTCAGGCTTTAAAAGCGTGGTTTGGTCAACGGTTGGATTCGTTGTTCTTGAGAGCTTCTTCTCAAAATTTTCAATTGTATTTGTTTCAATTCCAAGTTTTCACTCGTTTCGGAGGGTGCGAGGTTGGCTCCGGAGTGTCGGGAGAGAAGCCGAGGATCTTTCCTAGCTAGAGGGCCAGGGCCGCACGTGCGGGAGACCAGGCCGCACGTGCGGGAAGCAGAGCAGTGGGTTGGGTGCACACTGCTAAAAAGACAGGTGCGTGAGTGAGGTGCGGGGGTGATAGCCGCACATACGGAAGGCCGCTCCGCACATGCAGGAGAAGGCGCCACACGTGTGGTAGTGTGTGTACTCAGCCTCATTTTTTGTGCTTTTCAGTTATATTTTGCACTTTTTGGCCTTTTTCCCTTCATTTCAGATTATACCTCGCTCTCTCTCTACAATATTTCCTCTCTTTTTGTCTCATCTCTCTCTACCCAAACTCTCAAATCTTTACATTTCCTTTGATCTCAAGAAATCCGTTGAGATTTTGGTGCAAGTCCCTTATACCAAAATGATGAGCGTGTCGAGGGCTTCGTCTTGACCGGTGGAGATCGTGTTCCGACAAAGTTGGTTTTTGAGCTCTTTCTCCTCTTCTCTTTTGAGGTAGGGATTTCTTTGATTCTTTTCAATACCTCTACTATAGATACACATGTGGTAGATTTCTATTGCATAAAAACCATGTTATATGGAGTTATTTTCGAAAATCATGATAGATGTCATGAGATTGGGGTGTTGAGATTGAAAGTTCATGAGAGGGGTTAATGTTGGGTTAAACTTGGGGTGTGATGGAATACATTCATGATTGGTGAGATAAAGCCCTAAATTTTGTAGTATTGCCTAATAGATAAAAAGGGGCTATAATTATAGAATATTTATGTTATGAGCTTAGGAAATGTGATGAATGACTTGTTAATTAATTTATGATTAAAAATGGATTTCATGATTTAATCATTAACTTGGGTAGGATTGACTATGTTTAAACACAACAAATTGATGAATTGCTAATTGATGAGAAGGGAATTTACATGGGGTTAGAATGCGATTGAATTACATTACCGTTAAATAGAAATTGTGTAAATCATAATCTTGTTTATGTTGTTGTAAAACGAAATAATTGGATTGAGGCAAAGGGTGGAGGTTATTAGTGTAGAGGAATAAGGTAATTGATGTTGGAAATGGAAGAATGAAATATTAACATTGTGTGAATTTTGGGAACTTACTTGAGATTGATCACAAATATATTTTATTTCACTATTGTATAATTGGACCCAAAGTTTCATGAGAATGGTTAATAGTATTATGTGTTTAATACATACTGTTAGAGGTTTTGTCCTTGGTCATCAGTGGAGAATGACATTGTGAATGTTGAAATGTTTATGTGTCTGTAGTACACTGTTGTTATTATGAATGTGGTTTGAAGTGATGGTTGGAAAGTGTAGTTTGTGCTGAGAATCAGAGATACCATTACCTTTCAGCTAGCGCCTGGAGAATTGGCTACGCTAAGAATCAGAGGTACCATACCCTTCCAGCTAGCGCCTGGAGAAATGGAGGGTACCACTCCCTTCTAGCTGTTGTCTGGTAAATTGGCATGTTATTGTGGAGAAGTGTATCACTGGCTTACCATGCTGTGGGCAGGTAGAGCAGGGGATATTTGTCATTATTGTTTCAGTTGATTGTGTGTATCATGTGTTTTGATAATTGTAGTTTTGTAAGGTTAAATTGTCTCATGTGTTGAGTAATTGTATTCATGCAAATTTGGGTGTGCTTGAGAGTGACTAAAGGAGTTTTCACCATAAGTTATTTTATTTGAGGGTATTTCTTGAATTTTGACTCTAAGTTGTGAAAGATGTCAAACCCATTGAGACGGATCATGTTTACATTTGGGTTATGAGTAACGTAAAGGAAACGGATTTGGTGAACGTGTTCTCGGAAAAAAAAAAGGATGTTGTATGATGTTTTGTCACAAATGGAAAATATGATTATCGAGTAATAATTGTCTAAAAGGGAAATGGGTAAGGAAAGAAAAATTGATATTGTTGTATAAATGCTTTTGAGAAGAGTATTATGTAAGTATACTTTGATTGTAAAATGTCACATTATTTATATGATATGAGTTAGCATTCATGATCATAGCTATCTGTAAGTTGTTATTGTTGAGGATTATGTTGAGATCCCTACTAGACTATATGTTCATCCCACGTTGTTGAATCTTTTTCAGGTGATAATCAGGATGGCCTACAAGATTTCAGATCTTATTTATTTGTTAGCCACGGGGCCTCTTTATGTGTAGGCGGAATGCCATTGATGTAAAAGGGTTACACCCTTCTTCTTGATTTTTTTTAAAATAATGTAAGCCTACAGGCAACTTCTTTAATTGTATATTCATGTTGCTTTCATTTTTATCCGACTGAGAGAATTCTGTATATATAAATATTCCTTGAGAATATTATGAGCTTCTGTATGCTAACTCTGAAATTGAATGTATAATAAAGGCTTGGTAATAGTAACCCGAGTAATAAAAATTGGGGCGTGACAATAACAAAGGTTCATTCGCTAATTTTTCACATAATTTTCAAACACTTCCAAAATTCAATTAAACTTGTATATATATAATTCAATACCTCAATTTCATGATTCTACTTTCAATTTGGGCAAAATCATTAATTATCATTATGAATCAACTTAGGGTTTTCCAAGAAAAATCAAGAATTTCAAGAAAAATTCAAACCTCTAAATCCATTACCTTTAATTCCAATTTTCCCCTTGATTATACACCTAAGGGTCATAATCCATGACCTTAACCCAACAATTGAACTCCTAATGCTTAAAACCCCAAACCCCCAAATCTCATGATATACACTATATGCTCAAAATATAGATTTTGCATTTATATAATCAAAATACCACAA
Source organism: Camellia sinensis (assembly GCF_004153795.1). Lineage (NCBI taxonomy): Eukaryota > Viridiplantae > Streptophyta > Magnoliopsida > Ericales > Theaceae > Camellia > Camellia sinensis. Next base: position 130,803 of record NW_021031295.1, on the reverse strand, counting down.
ATCTATCTATTAATGCAAGCATTGAAGAAGAACTAGGACCCCTACCTCAAGAATCAAGCAAAGGAGCAAAGCTTTGAGAAAAATCCTTCGCAAATACGAATTCCAATCGGTTGAAAATGTTGAGCTTCTCTTGTTCTTCATCCTTGATGCAAGATCCATGGTGGATTTTGTTGGTAAAAATGGATGAAATCAAGGTTTTTAGGGCTAGGTTTTCGGACCTAGGGCAAGAGGAATGACGAGAGGAGATGGAAGTGCAAAGAACGAGCTAAAAAATCACATTTTAAGCTGCTGAATTCGCGCAGTCTGCTCGAGCGTACCTACTTCCAGCACAGATTCCAAAACTTCAAACGGGCATAACTCTCTCATCCGGACTCCGTTCTAGGTTGTTCTTGTGTCCAAATTGAAGCCTTAGAAACAAGCTTTCCAATGGTTCTAGCCTCACACCCAAATTCAAAGTGTGGAAAAAAAAAAGGACAAAAGAGTGACGGCTATTCATAGGAAAAATTATCCGAATTAAATTCTCGGTTCGCTCTTATTTTACCATCATGTTACCACTTCGATCAATGGCCCAAAAATAAAATAAGGAGGTTCCAAATACACTAGTAAAAATGCCATGGACAATCTCACTTTCCACACTCGAGTGTCACTTTTCACGCTCAAGCGGTCCGCCTACAAAATGTGAGATACTGGGGGCATCAATTCTACGCTCGAGCGCCAAATCCCCCGCTTGAACGGAGGGAGAAATTCTGGATCGTTACAGTTTTCTTTTTCAGTAAATTCTTAATAAAGGGACTCAAATCTTAATATTATGTTTTGATTTTGAATTTTGTTGTGAGATGTCTTTTGTTTTTTACTATATGTATAGATTTATTGTCAGGAGTTTTTTATGATGGAAGAGAACTAAGAACGTATCATTTATATCTTGTGTTTTGTATGATTGCTTATTTATTTATTTTTTATAATTGCAAAGATTAAATTTACATGACATATTTATCAAGAAAAAAAATTGAAATAAATAAATTTAGTTTATTTTACTTTATTTTCTTCTTATTTTTTCTATTTCCTTTTTATTTGAAATCACAATCCCTTCACATATTCATGATTTTTTAAGATAGGCTAAAGTAAGAGAGTTAAACCTAAACTTAAGTTGCACCAAAGTAGCAGAGAGTGTCCTAAACAAAAAAAATGCTTTGCTGCTTTCCAATGATTCTATCAATTACCTGTCCAGATATATAAACATACATTAAAAACTTGTTAATCATACTTGTCAGGAATTTAGCAATGTTGTAATGGGCTTGTTTGGTGTAGATTATTTGAATTGTTTATAAATTTTTTTATTATTTTAAAAACGTGTTAGATTGTTTAGTGAACCTTCCATTTATAGATTACAAAACAAAAATAGTTTAAATAAATTGAAAAAAGAAGACAATTTAGGAGATGGAGGAGGGGGTTTTTTTTTTAAATTTTTATTATCAACTTTTAACTTACAGTAAGTTGCACCAAACATGCCAAATAAAAAGAGCTTTTACAATACACACTCCTATTTTGAGGTGTATCACATGCAATTTAAGACAATTTTTTTGTGATTTTAATACCACTTTCAGTCATAATGAGGCAATAAATTATAATTAAATATCACCTTAGATATAATTAATAAATTCTCCGGTTAAACCAAAATAATAATTACAGTAAGTCATAACTACATTATAACCAACACTACAATGAGTTATAACTAACACCAAAATGCGTCATAATCAAATACCACTTGAGGTATTATCAAAGATCTTTTTAGTTATAACGAAATGAGTCATAACTAAAGACCAAAAAAGTCGGGCATATAATACATCAGCTTTTAAAGTGTGATATAGAAATCCCTTATAAATAATATGATATACATATATATATATATATAATGTAGGACAATTCTATGCTTTGGTTACGACCTTTATGTCTTTGGTTATGACATTTTGTGTTGCTAATTATGACACATTGTGATATCAGTTATAACATTATTTTAATTATGATTTAAGAGTTGTTTGATTATACCTCATATGATGTTTAGTTATAACTCAATTTTTTTTTTTTGGGTTTAAATTATGACTCCCATTGTATTGAGTTACGCCATTTGTGATAATCAAACTCACAAATGACATAACTCGCATATGGTAGCATTACCGTATATATATACATTTTTTTTTTAAAATAAAGGAGCATCAACTTACTATATTCAGTCGATAAATCATAACTGGACATATGATACACTTTTTTTTTGAAGAAATATCATTTTACCCCTCAAACTATCACCGAGAGTACAGCTCGAAAGAGAAAGATAGAAATTGTAAGACCAATAGATGAGGGGCGCAATCACAAGAGTTGACTTCGGAAGGAAAGACTTTCTCTACGATCTACCAAGCCCCACACCCAAAAGAGATACCTTGGTTAGGGATCCCCCCAAAGCCCTACTGCTTGCCTAAAAGAGCTCTTTCTGATCTTTTGATAGAATTACATGCTCTTTCGATACTTGTGGATTACCTTGTTCTATTCTATTCTATATCCTTATTCGTGCATCTAGGAGAGCAACTACTTCTTGACTTTCAACCTAAGACCGAAGTAAAGGACTTGACTAGACAAAAATTAATTCAACCCTTATACTTTCAATTATATTAATTTTACATTTAAACTATTCAATTTTGGATTAGTTTCACTCCGGCATCAGTCGCCATCTAAAATCAGATAGAATTTGTTGACATGGCGCTGAACTTCATTTTACCCGCAACTATACCTCAAAAATCAATTAAACCCTCAAATATTAAAAAAAAAAAACTAAATATTCAATTAACTATTTTTTATCTAAAAATGAAAAAATAAATAATCTTTAAATAATATACTTTGCTAAAAAATAAAAAAATAAAAAATATAAAATCTTCATTTCAAATTGTCTCGTTGAATCATAAATTATCTTGAGTTGATCTTGGATAAACTAATTGAGTAGAAATTTCCTTTGCTCCTTTATGTCTGTGTTGCGCAATTGTTGCTAGCATATTTCCCAAATTACTTTCAATAGAATTGATTGATTAATAGTAATTTCAAAATTGAATTTAGACCACGGCCTCATTTGGGAATAGGATATTTTAGTAATTTTTGGCTTTTTATGAAAAGATGTGCAGAAAAGTAAAGAGTGTGATGTGATAATTTGTAACGCCCTCAAAATAGACTCATTATATATTTGTCACTGACATGCAATATTTAAAGTAAACAATTCATTATCTCATTCATCAGAGTATTTCTAAATAAAAGCATTACATGTAACATCAAATTAAATGCCCTACGGGCTTACATCTTTCCAAGCCAACACTTGGACACAAAAATATGAGTTCTAACTCAAATACAAGTAAAGCCCTAGGCTTGAATGTTTACATGTACTATCAAATCAAAACAACTAACTGAAGATAGTCTTCAAAATCCAAAAGTCAAATCCTTCCAAGCTAAGTCCTTGGAGGTAGCTTATCACCTGAACCTGAAAATGATGTTCCCATAAAGGGTGAGCCACAGCCCAGTAGAAAAATACTAAACCAAATATAAGCATTGAATAAAGCTATAGCATTCAATAGATGGTTAACCAAGATAATCAATTGTATCATTATACAATCTCATGACACTAATGTCTAAGACACATTTCACTTTCCATTATTATCAACATGGCTCAGAACCTGGCCAAACTTACAACAGTGAACTATATATCATATTCACATTACTTTCAATATCAACAAAACAAATGAGACTCAGGCTCATATCAAAACACTTCATACTTCCCGTTTGATACACATTGTAGTGCTGTATCAATAACATGTAAAAACACTTCAATATAATAAGCACACATAATAGTGATGCTAATGGAGTCCATCCCCTATCTCCTCCCAAACAAAATCCGGTTTAGAGGTCCATCCCCTATCTTCCCCTAAACCGTGGAGTACATCCCCTATCTCCTCCCAAACAATATGCATATGCAATGCTCAATCAATACATGTAATTTTTGTATTAATTCAATAGTCTAAATTTATGACTTAAACAAATTGATTTGTTTCAATTTTCCCTAATCCACATGCAATGTCTACAACAAACACGACTATCCTCCACCGATAGCCCAAAACAGTTATTTCTAGACTGGAAATAAATATATCAACAATTCAATAGGCGAGTGATTTTAATTATCCAACTACACCATTTAATCAATGAATTCCTCAATTTCATGCATTTAACCAATTTCCCCAATTTCCTTATATTAATTATACAAATTAATTTATTAATACAACTAGGGTTTTTCCCAAAATTACCAAAGTACTCCCAACATATCAAAATACCAAAACTTAGAACAAAACTTATAGGATGGAGTAGGAAATCCCTACCTCGAAGAAAATAACCCGAATGGAGAAGACGAAGATGAAGACCTAAATTCCAAAGTGCTCCAAACCACCAAACGTTCAGATTAAATGGAAGCCCTTGACTCACTCTATCTTTTTAATAAAGGACTAAGGTTAGATACTCACCCTAGGTAGATCAATTCTTAGAGAGAAGGCAGGTTTAGAGAGAGAGAGACTCTCAAGGGGCGGTTTTTAAAAGTTAAGAAAGAAAAGTAGGTCAAAAAGTGATCCAAAAAGTGAAATCACGGATTGATGTAGTCGACTCCCCGCTCGAGCGTCCAAACTCCCGCTCGAGCGTCGAATACGCACTCCCAGTACTTTTGCAGAACCAGGTCCCTGCTCGAGCGTCCAATCCCACGCTCGAGCGTCCAACACTGCACAGGAAATACTGGATGGGTGATGATCCCGCTCGAGCACCAAAACCCCCGCTCGAGTGGACAAGCAACAAAAGAATCCACGCTCGAGCGTCAAACTCCCGCTCGAGCGGACAGGTCAAAATCTGGGCAACTAGTTTTGGCATCTAAACTCAACCGACCTATAACAGACCTGCCCAACACATCCTATAACTCAAATACAAAGAGATTAAAGGACGATAACAACCAATATATACTGACAGGATCCACGGAACCTAAGTCCGGATACAATAATCTAAAGGAAAAAGACCGGGGTCGCTATATAATTTATAGTGACTTTTTTACTAAAATATTTAGTATCCAAATGAGTGAGAGTAACATCGCTTTTTTGACATTTGAAAATTATATTGAACGATGAAAATGAATATATCGAGATTTGTCTACAAAATCAAGATTAGTACCTACTCAGTCATATCACCTATTGAATAACAATTTAATGCAAAATTTAGCAATTACTCTCTAAAGAACACTCAACATGACTAATCCTCATTTTTTTTTCATTTAAAATTTATTTTCACACTTTTTTAGATGAAAGATTATTATTAAATATTTAAATTAATTTTTTTCTATATTAGGGGTCTAATTGATTTTTGAGGGAGAGTTTGGGGGGCAAAATGATGTTTTAAATGAAGTTTGGTACCACATCAGCAAATGTCATCTAATTATAGACAACTTACAACAATGGTGCAATTGATTCAAAATTGATATAATTGAAAATATAGGGGTTGAATTGATTTTCAAGTAATAATTGAGAGGGTAAAATAAAATTTTTGCCTTTTTTTTTTTAAACATGTTTATTATAAAATTCCCTATAAATATTATGAAATTTATACATATATATTTATAATAAAGGATGATCATGCTTACTTTACTCACGTAGCCCATAAAAGGTTGGAGAACTTTTCTTCTTTGCCATTGTAATCATTTTCATCCATTGTAGCATATTCCTAAAAGAAAAGAAAGTAAAACACAAATAAACAAAAAATACATATGAAGCACTCCAGTTGAGTAGTCTCTTCTAAATATTCAAAGATAAAAGAGTTCATCAAATGGCAAAAATAATTAACCATAAATCAAGTTTAAAAAAAAAGAAGTCTACCTCTCCTTTCAGAAGTCGTTCCTCTAAATACTTATTGAGATCTTCCGTCTGAAGGCCTTCATCGCCACGTGTACTTACAAGTATCTGTAACATGCGTACTTGTCCAAAAGTAAAGTTGTGCATCTTTGGACACCTCTTCAAAACAACTCTCTGTAATGATGGCAAATTAAAATTATAGTTTGCATTACAGAAACTGTTGAGGTTCGGTAGATCTTTCAGTATTAACCACTCCAACTTTGGGAATTCAATCACTTCCTTGTGCCCATCCTCTATTGCTGCAATAACTTCTTCCATCACTGGACAAGACTCCAAATAAAGTACTTTAAGTTGTTGAAGAGCCATGGCGGTGGAACATGTGAATAGATTTCTCAAGAGGGAACATTTCTTAATTGTTAGGTATTGTAGGATTTCAAGGCCCATAATTCCATGGGGATCCTTGTTCCACAAACATGTCAACTGAGGTAATCCATCCAATTCCATCATTCTTACTTCAATTAATGGCCTAACATGTTGTCCTTCTCCAACATATAGCCCTCCAAGTTGAAAAACCTCTGCCACCACACTACAATTTCTCACAATTAATTTGTCCAGATTTGTAATGTCCAAGAATTTTAAACTTATTTTGCCAGCGTAAACATTCCAAGGATGTATCTCTCTTGAGTTTACACAATTATCGAGACATAGTGTCTCCAACTTTGGAAAAGAAAGGCTGCACAACTCCCAATTCAAATTTTTCTCTACAAATCAATTTTTACAATTTTTTATTACACATTTTTCAATAAAAAGTCAAAAAGTTAACCCAAACATCCATATTTTCAACCTCAATTTTTTAGTCCAAAAAGACAAAAAGTGCACTTTTTTAGTCTTCCCAAACTTGGCCTTACTTTGTCGCTTCGAATAAAAATTTATAAGTTTTGTTAGTAATGGTGATAGCGTGATGGTAGAAAGATTTTTCAAAGTTGGTGGCTGAGTAAGTTGCTGGAGGAGAGAAATTGGAGAGTTGCCGATGACTAGAAAACAAATGTCGGAAAATAGTTGTAGGCAACAGGAGATGACTGCAAAAGGTGGTGGTTAGTAGCAACCAACAATGGTGTTGATTATGTGAAGTGGTTGGGAAGGAAGCTAGTGAAATTTTATTTTAGAGTTATTTGTCACAGTTTAACCATATTTTGACTTTTGTCCTTGATAAAGAAATATTTTTGGTTTATCGTTTATGGAAGAAAATTTGAAATTGATATACTTCTAATAAAAACCCCTTTTACAAACTTACCCAAAAAAATCCAATTAAAGTAAAATAATGGAACCTAGGTGGTTCATGTGAGTGGGTCACAACCCTTTTATGACCTTCGGTGAGGCCTGTTCTAAATTTATTTTCATAATCCAAACCATTTAATGTATATAATATTTTGAAGATATCATTTGTAAAAAAAATATAGCTTGAAAAAATATCAATAGCCATATAACCGAATAGATTTATAGGAAATTTATGTGTAGGTTCTAAGAGGTGGACTTATTGTCCAATAATTCTTATAATAATTAATGACAATTTTTATTAAACACTATTAAAAGATGTCACTAAAAAATTTTAATTTTCAATTTTGAAAATTGTCATAAAAAAATGTCACTAATTGTAAGATTTAAAGATAGTTTACAAAAATCGTCACAAAAAAAAGTCAGAGACAATTTGAAAAATTCATCACAAAAAAAAGTCACTAATTGTAAGTTCTAGTTACAATTTATAAGAATCGTAACAAAAAAAGTCATTAATTGTCAATTTTTAGTGACATACACAAAATTATTTTTAACAATAATTTTATTATGACTTATTTTTAATAGAATTTGATAGGAATTAAGTCTAACTATTTATAATCTATTGGTAGTTTACCCTAAATTTTTATTTTAAAATAAATTAACACCTTATTGTGAAAATCATATTTGTCATTCAATAAAACGAATGTTTTACATAAATGGTCTACTCAATAAATCTTTCAAATAATTTGAATCATGAAAATGTGTTTAGGGCAGGATCCACCAAAAGTGACAGTAGGGTGTATTGTAACACAAATTTTTTATTTTTTTATTTTATTTTATTTTTTTCACAATAAGAATCCATTCTCCAATATAATTCATAAATAAAAGATCCATATATCGTTCAGAAAAATATATTCGGTAAACAATTCAAAATCCAATTGGAGGCCATTTATTGAACTCTGAAAATGTTTTATTGGGCCAGCCCATTGAACCGGCTTCCTCTCAGGTATCCGCTCTTCTGGTCCCCTCTTTTATCAAGACTTAGCTCCTGTTGAACCCACTGAAGCCCAGGCCCACTCAACTGGCCATCAAACTAACAGAGGAATTCTATTTACAACCAAAAAAATGTTGGATTTTTTACCGGCGGTCCCAATAATTGAATTTATTACCCATTAGCTCTTAAGTTTCTATCTCATGCACTAGGAAGTCCTATTATATATTTTTTTATCCCAATTTTATCCCTGCTGTTATGCTTCGCACGTTTGGTTTGAATTATGTGATTCTACTTAAATTTTTTTTTTCTCTCTCTCTCTTCCCTGAAGGATTTGGGTTTTGAAAAGGGAGGCAACGAAAGATTTGGATATAGAGATCGTAATCGGTGTGAGAAGGTATTTCATGCAATGTTGTATTGCAAAAGCCATTGATTACGCCACTGTAATGTTGGGCAGAGATAAAGGGGTCACAACGTCGACGACGGTGAGGAAGTTTGTGACGAACACTCGGCAATCGAACGGTTGTTCGTTGTTGTTGGTGAGCATGAGAGTTGTCTCTATGGCCCTTGGATTTGAGAGAGATGGTGTTAGATCTGAGAGAGATTAAGAAAATCAACATGAACGGAGATGGGTGTGGCGATATTGACAAGTTCGGAGCTCTGTACCAGTTAATGGACGAGCGAGACGAAAAAGAAGACATGAGAAAGGCGTTCCGGGTGTTAGATCAGAACGGTGATGGTTTCATCTAGGTATTTTCAATGCCGATCGGAGCTCCTATCTTGTTTAAACCAGTGATAAATTTATCAGTAAATTTGTTGAATATGTTTGTTTTTCTATAAAACTTAATAAACTAAACATTAATAAATTTATCATTTGTAATGGTACTTTTCCTTTTGTAATTTTTTTGACAAACAATTAGTGATAAATTTATCATTGAATCTAACATCATCGTTGTCACCATCTTCCTCCATAAATTTATCATTTGTAATCGTGATGACTAAATTTTCCTTCTGCATTTTTTTTTTTGCAAACAATTAGTGATAAATTTATCACTGAATGTATTTCTGATTCTTTGGTTGGTTTGTGATGGTGATTACTTGATTTTCCTTCTGTAATTTTTTTTTACAAACAAACAATGATAAATTTATTATTGAATCTGGTTTTTGTTTCTCTGTCTTGATATGTGAATGTGAAAAATAATGAGAACTATTTTCTGGTAATGGCTTCTCGCCTCTCTCCTTCATTCTCTTCATCATTTTTCTTCTCACTTTCTTTTATTGCCACTAGATCTAAGGAGGAGGAGGTGGTAGTAATGACATACTTGAGATGAAAAATGAATTAAAAAAATATTGTTGGAGGTCGGAGGATAGTGGCAATAGTGGAGGTTGCCAGAGGTGATCATCAAAGATCGCCAAAGGTTATCGCCGACGATCGGAAATGATCGACAATGACAGGGAGAGCGATGGTGGGTCATGGCAATGACATGTGCACAAAGTAGAGATGTCAAATGTGTGGGTTATCAGGGGTAAAATGGGAAGGTGAGCTAAATTATTTTGGAATAAGATCTCATGGCTATTAAGTTCGGTCCAAAGGACTGGCCCGTAACTCCCCCAAAAATGTTTAAGTAAACCCAATTTTTTAATACATTCTATTAAATTATTTAGGAGTATGATTTATTCTCAGTACATTCTTCTTCTTTTTTTCTTTTTTTTCAACTTACCCTTTTGAGGTATGCCCAAATAAAACAAATTCAAAAATTCATATTACTTTTGAAAAACTCGTTGAATATTTTTTTTTTGGTTTATGTACATACACACTAGGGAATCCAGCACTTTTTGGGTTTATGGACATACACACTAGGGAATCCAGCACCGACAAAGGATAGCAAAGGAGAAGAAGAGAGTGAAACCGAACAAATTCATTTTGTTCGACTATACACTGCTAAACAAAGTGAATTTATTCAGTTCTGAAAATCCAAACAATAATAACAAAAATACAGGTTGAATATTCACTTTTATGTATTAAAATAAAACACATAAATCAATAATTGTTTTTTGATATTTATGTAAATGCCTACCTCATCTTTGATAAATTGTTTCAAAAAAATGCTTTGATTATTATTTTTATCCATTGTTTGATTTTGTTTGAACTTTTTCTATTTGTAAGTTACAATATAATAAAAAAACAATGATGTTGATGATAATGGTGAGTTTTGGTAAGGTGGATTAGAGTTTTGGAGTGAGAAAAAAGAATAAGAAAAGTAATCGAAATTTGGGGAAGAAGATGAAGAGATTTAAATAGAAAAAATACGTATAATTGATTAGGGTGTACCATGAGAAAAAATAATATTTATTTTAATGTTTAATATGTATTGTCCTTATTAGTAAATTTACATTAAGCATAATAGGAATTAAAATTTAAAAATTTGAGTTGGGCGTACTGAGATCATTTTTGAATTCAAATAAAATGGCCCAACTAACAGAAAGGGGAAAATCGAAAAAGATCAAACAAAAAGACTCTCTTTGAAGGGATAAGCTCCCATTCATATTTCATCTCTCCATACTTCTCCATACTTTTCTTGTAAGTTTTAATCCAGACCCATATTGATAATCCAAATCATCTATCTCGTAAGCCCCACAATAAAAGGTCATTCATGCAAAAAATCAACTTTATCAAAAATTATAAATACGAAAAATAAATCGTATTTTGTTTTATAAAATGAATGGTGTGTGAGTGATTTTCCGATCACACTGCCAACTTAGTATTCAGCTGGAGAGTACTGGCAAAATAGATGACACATGGCTGACCTGCAACAAAAAGAGAAGATTCCGGCGGTGGTTCGTCCACCCGGGGGCACTCCGACGATCAAGCCAGTATATCTCTCAAAGATAATTAATAGTGCTAATCTCATTGTTCAAAATATAAATTGCGTACCTTAGACCCATCGGGAGTGCCTTTCTTTTATAGTTACCTCAATCCTAGTCCCCATAGAAGCCTAGCTTCAATGGACTTCTGCTTAGTGCTTATCCTGGACTCTCCAATAGATAAAGATAAACTCCCTAAGAGTGTTATCCTTATCCAGGCTGAGTTCCCTCATCATTCTAGGACTCTTGTGCCTTATCCGCTCATCTCAGATCCGATATCCTCGGCGTCATGACCAGGACACGTGGCACCTCGGATGACACGTCGGCGTCACCTTGGCCACGTGTTGGTACTCAGAAAATATATCTCCACAATTGCTTCCTAGGTTCTACTACCTCGGTATCCTGAGGTGATGGAACCTATATCAGAACTTCCTGTCAATACATCAGTTTAAAGTCTTTTAGCCGAGATCATCATATAGGCCGACATGTCTCTTTAAGGTTTAAAGATTCCAAGATCTCCTTCACGCGTATGAGCTGTCATACAAAATAACTCAATCGTTTCAGCACGTGTCTTCTTTTTACTGGATCGTACTCCATACGCGCTTTCAAGTCGTGTCATGCCTACATGCGCCGTCTGACAAATCCGTTTTTCTAGGCTCATCAATTCCCTTCTGCCGCCTTTTTGTGTGTTTAACAAAATCAGTATCCTCTCTCTTCGTCCCTTCACTCTTCACTTTCATGTCTGAAGCTTTTTTTTCTTTCTATCTTTTCCCTTCAAGATCCTCCATTGCTCAAGCTTTCAAAGCTCCGCAACTTGCTCCATTCATTTCCTCCGACGAGGTTCTTGCCAATCCTCTTCCTTGGGCTTTGCTTTGAGAATGAAGTTTGTTGTTGATGACCAGTGATTTTTGTTCGCATTTGGATTGCTTTGTGACCTTGCTTGACCATATCTAAACAAGTAACGTGGTAGGCAGCAATGCTTTTAGAACTTGTCAGCAGATAACACCTATACATTAGTTGACTGGGGTAATCAGACTGAGGAATAAGAAGGACCCCTAGATTTCTTGGAAGATCAGTATCACTCTTGGATTCTGTTTAACTCGGCCTCTTATGCTTATTCCTAGCTTCCTTAGCCTCTAACATATTCTTTACATGAGCTGCAACCTCCATCAGTCTATCACACTCCCTAACATTTTACCTATCACCTTCATCAAAATTTTATGGCCTCAATCTCTTCCTCAAATTCTAGACACCGACGCTCCTCAATCACCACAACTTGGGCAGGAAACGTGCTGACTACTAAAGGTGGCCTCAAATTCGCCACTGGGGTGTCTAATTGCTTAGTTCCTTGAACTGTTTTCTTTACCTCCCTAGCCGTGGGAGGCAAAACTTCTCCTGAAAGGCGTGGGTGAATGCCTCCTAAGTATGCTTTATTATATGTTTATACAAGACTTTCACCATTGACCGGCCTGCCTTTTAGTTGGTAAGCCGCCAACACCTACTCACAAGCTCCCAATCCCAATGTCCAAAATCTTCAAATGACTAACGATCTACTCTAACCATTCATCTACCTTCATTGGATCGGGTCCACCACTAAACTCAGTTGGATTGGAGTGAAAGAATTTCCTTCTTCAATAAGGACTTCGAGTCTCTCATTCAATTATCAACGCCACTTGCTCGGTGCAGAGTATTTCCATGGACTCAAGAAAGAGCCCAGTCCATCTCTCGAGCTAATGTTCCCATTGTATCTTGGGTCGAAGGGATGGCCGCTCATTTTGTCATAACCCTTCTCTTAGAGAGATAGATCTTGTTGAGCCCGGTATCCCGGCTACCCCTGCGTGGCTTGCCATGTCACGCCCGTTTTTATTACTCAGATTCCATTACCAAACATATTATAATAATTCAATTTCAGAGATAACTACGGAAACTCTTGCATTTTCTAAGAACACATTGAATAAAGATTCTCTTCATCTGAATACAATTATGAATGTAACAGGATTTATAATTAAATAAATTGCCCGTAGCTTTACATCTTTTAAATTAAGAGAAAGGGTTTAACCCTTTTACATCAATGGTATTCCCACCACAAATAAAAGGCCCCGTGACCAATAGATAAAAAGATCCTAGACCTTGATACACTTCTCGGCGTCACCTGAAAAAGGATAGCAACGTGGGATGAACATAAGTCCATAGGGATCTCAAACATGATCCTAAACAATAAAAACATATAGATAGCTATGATCATAATGCTTTATCATGTCATATGCATAATGTGACGGTTTATACTGACATATACTTATACAGGTACTTTTCTTTAAAATCATTCAATTTAGCCAACAACACAAACAATTACTTTTTAATTTAAAATTTCCCATTTATAAATAACGCATCACAACTGGTTTGTTTTTAAATACTTTCACAAAACCCGATTATTTCTCATTATTTATGCCATACAAAAACATATGTTCACTTCTGATACATTCAGTTCATTCTCTTGGCCCCTATCCATAATCAAGAAACACTTTCACAACTCACACAATATGCTTATGTACTACATATATGTTCAAACCGAATACAAAATCATACATGTACAATGATTACTACACATTCAATAAAACAATCCGGCCTCACCACAACCATAACCATCACCTACTCATGATAGATATGGATCACCTAGGATAAATGAGGAAACAAAACAATGCTCTACCTGCCTTAAGCACAGTAATCAAGAATACACCTTTTCATAAGCGAAATGCCAATTTACTAGACATAAACTGGAAGGTAATGGTACTCTGCAATTTACCAGACACCGGGCTGGAAGGTAATGGTACTCTCCCGAAGTTCTCTAGCTCTAGCTGAAGTACTGGTACCTCTCATTCGAAGTGCAGCCAAATTCTCTAGGCGCTTAGCTGGAAGGTAATGGTACTCTCATTCTCAGTGCGTGAACATTTCCAACCATCTCGACATACTAGAATGCATAGTAACACTGTGTACTACATACACGATATTATTCAACACAACAATGCCATCTCCACCGATAACCAAGACAAAACCTCTAAGCATATGTATTAAATACAATAAAACAAACAATCCCAATACTTATGAGACCTTAAGTCCAATAATAATAATATGCAAAGTTTCAAAAGTCCGACCTCAAGTTCATTATTAATTACAAAGGGTGATGTTCATTTTCTTTCCAAAAACCAATTTTCATTATTTTCAATCCATACTACTCCAATCATTTTGGAAAAATTCATTATCTTCATTTAATTAAAACGATATCCTTGATGCCAAAGCCACAACTCAACCCCACTCAACATGATTAATCCAAACAATTTCAATACCATGGTTACCTCTCCCTTTTAGATATTAACACAATTGCAATAATCCATTAACAAAATACAAAAGGTTATTCAACTTCCTCCCTTTTAAATCCATTAAGTCAACAATACTAAATTACGGGCTTTCCTCTCTCTCAACATAAACATGTTAAACTACTCCCAATTAATCCAAACACAACCAACTAAACAACTTCAATCACAAATATTCAAATCCTAGATCCATTTCACGTCTTTCAAGGAAATCCATAATGAAATTTATTAATGCAATAAAATCTACATATGCTATCTATAGACGGGTATTGAAAAGAAGCCAAGAATCCTACTCTTGAAGTGAAGAGAGACACCCAAAAATCACCGGTGACGAAACCACGAACTACTTGGATAAAAAAAATTCCTTACAAGATCTACAGCCTTTCTCAAAGGACCCAAGGTGAAAAGATGGCTTTTAGGTGAGTAGATCTAAAGATCTAAGTGAAAAGTTGAGTTTAGAGAGACAGAAGGGAGACTCACGGTGTAGAGACAGAAAAGAGAAAGAGAAGAAAGAAAATAATGAGAAATATGTGTTTTGAGCCTATTTATAGTAGTAGAATAAGAACCCAAAGTAAATGAAAAGAATAAGTCAAAATCTCCAAAAAGTAGGGCCCAACACACCAAACTTTGAAATTTATTCACAGGGATCGACCCTTAGGACAGTGGTGTTGACCCGTACGAAGAAATGCTGAGACAACCAATGTGTGCAGCAGGACAAGGGTCGAGCCCTTAGAACTAGAGTGTCAACCCTTTATTTCAGTAGCAACACCCAGAACACAACAGCAGCAAGGGTCGACCCTTGGAGCTAGTGGTGTCGACCCTTTAAACTCAGCAGAGACACTAAGAGCAAGGCAGAAAGTGGTTCGACCCCCAGAAGCATAGTGTCGACACTAAAACAATTTTCCAAGTCCAAAGAACTTTTCAACAAAAACAAGCATGAACGAACAATCCCAACAAGTCCAAATCAAATTGGATTCCTCCTCAAAACCAAGATAACAACAACTCACTGACCTCCCAAAATAAAAATAAAATAAAGGAATTAAATACACTCTCTAATAGTTTAAAAGAGAAAAAAACAAGTGCTACATGTCACGACTCTACACCGCATGTAGACATCCTATATAGAGGTAAAAGGAAGATTTAACTCACAATCCAATACACTATATTCGACTCATATGTCGCACACGAGTTAGACACACACCTATGCAGATGTCTAGGCACTAAACACATAAAGCACACACGAATTACTCCTACAAGATTTTCGACTAGTCCCATGGTAACTCAAGACCTCCTAGTGGAAAAGCATTGATCAGGTGCCTTCCAAAAGATTTTGATGACTCAATAAGACACGAGTCATATCCCAAGAGACTAACTCCATACCCACTAAATCACACAACAGGTAAACATGCAAAACAAAACTAACAGTCCCTTGTGCTAACATGATTAACCATGTGTAAAGCCGTTCTCCCATGAGCTCCAGGATTCAAAACCCATTAGCTCTGATACCAATTTGTTACGCCCCGGGAAACACCTCCCAAACCTATTCCCTATCTCAAATCCACATAGATACAAATAGTAGGTAAATAAATAATGATATATCCACCGCACTTTTTCCCATTAAACTATTTTCAAAGCTTTACAACATTGTCTCAGTTACATTCATCAAACAATAAAATTAGTTCAACAAGTAAGAAATGATACAACAAAATCAATTATAAGTTAATTTTCTCTTGAATTTGTCCTCTGGTACACCAAAAACACAAGTCGGTATAATTGTCAACCAAAACTGCATCAAGCACACATACAGAATAGTTTCAAACAAAACTTTCACGCCCCAAAAGTTTTCATATTCTCAAAAAGTCTCTTAGGAGGTACTTCGTCTTTATTTCCTGAAAATGGTTAGCTTTGGGGTGAGCAAAACTTAGTAGCTAATGCATTTCAACATGTTATAGCATCAATTGAAAAACACATGATCATGCATGTAATCATTTGGTAAATTTTTGTTATATATATATTATGTATATATAGGTACATTTATGCATGAGTATGAAATGGAACGTTAAGATCTTTCATGGGTGGTAATATACTATGATATTCCCAAGTAAGAGCCATATATCAAAATTACATGCATAGATATAGATTTGTATACTAAAAATAGTCCCACATTTGCTGACTCCAGAAACGGCAGGGCGATTGCACCCAAAAACATTTTTCCTCCACATTTGTCAACTCCAAAAACGGCGGGGACGTGGACACCCAAAACCATGTTTTCCCATTTTCCAACTCCAGAAATGGTGGGCTCATGGACACCAAAATATTTTCCTACATTTGTCCAGCAGTATGAGCAAATAGGGCAACTAGCCATCAGCGGTGCCAAATCAATACATAACTCAACCCGACTCTACTAATCTAACTCCATAGACAATATACCCTCCTTTCAACTTTCCATGTTCACACCTTATTGTATCATAAAAGAAATTTAAAATAATGCATATGATGTATGAATTGTAAATTCTCATTTTTTTCCTAAATTGATTCCAAGCACAAACAATTCTCTCTTCAATAATAATTTTTCATTTAACTGTCATCACCACTCAAGGTGTATATAGAAAAATATTTCAAATCACACCTTTTAATCTCAACTTGGTATTTTTATTGCCCATTTAAGTTTATAGATTGAGTTTCGAAATAAACTCAAAAAATGGGGCAAATTTCAAAATGTGTTCAATTTTAACTTATTTATATAATAAGTTTATTCTTCAATAGTTTTTTATTGAGCCGATATAAATCGAGTTCAAATAATTGTATTTGTTTTACCATCTTAACTTAAATAGATATGCCAAGAAAATGAAATATTAAATTCAATAAGAAAATATCAAATAAAAAATTATCAAGGCCACTATGGTGAATTTTTGAAAATAAAATTTTCTTCTTTCATGTAGGTCTAATACTCAGATCTACAACATAATTTGCCTTATCTAAAAAATAACTAATAAGATTATGGAACACAATTTTAAAGCAATAGAAAATAATGATGAAAGATGGAAAACAATGTGAAGACCTGAAACAAAAGGTGGCTTACAGTTAAATATATAATAGCAATACAATAAATATTTCAAAAGAATGAGGATATCCAATTATTCAATTTGCTTGCCTATTGCTTTTCATTTTCTCTCATACATGATTAAAGCATGCATTTGGAACTGTTGCAATTTCAATTGTTGCTTGTCTACAATTTTGTAACAGTCACTAACTACAAGTGTTGTATTGCTTTACCAGGTTGCTTTCCCCGTCTTGGACGAATTAGAAATTCAGGAATTGCCTAACAATAATAGAGATATGGGACAAGCAATTACTCATAGCCTCAGAAAAAGAATCAATGTCTTCTGCCAACTAAAAGATATGAAGGTTTCTAATTGTGAGAAAATTGGTACAATATGGTCCAGTTCATATGCTCCCCAAACTGCAAATCTGAAATACATTCAACAGTAGAAATTGTCCAAGATGGAAGCGATAGTCTAGAAAGAAGAAAAAGAGAAGTAAGGAACCACTCAGTAATGATATCATGTCGTGTTCTCTTCAATTAACAATCTAATCTTTTCTGAGTTGGTGAGCCTAAAAAGTTTCTACATACTGCCTACAAGATCTGAGTACAAAACCTTTGTTAAACCACCAGGTTTGATTTTTCTAATTTAATTTATTAACCCTGGCTAGGAAGCGTGCACACAAAAGAACTAAATCTTTTCAATTACAAATTTTAAAATTTGAAAGCTTTTTGATATCTCTCTTTCTATCGCAAATCCAAATAAAATCAGTAACAATAATTCAAAGGTGGCAATAATGCTAGGCGGCCTCAATTACCCCATCTGCGCTCTCAATAGAACATCCTTCGTATCCTAGTGTGATTTTGTAAGTTGGCCTTCGATAATTCTCGGATTACTAGCCATCACGCAATATTCTATTTATATATTGACAATTGTAGGGCCCCTAGCATATCCACCTTGAAATTATTTTTACTTTTATTTGGGATTTTGGATAGATAAGAGAAGTATTCATATAAGCTTCAAATTTTAAAATATTGTAATTGAAAAGGAATTTTTAGTTTTTTTGTGTGCACCGCTTTCCTATTGCCAAGGGTTATAAAATAAATTACGAAACAAACCTGGTGTTAAACAAAGGTGTCTTCAAATCTTGGTGAGGCCAGTTGTAGAAAACTTTTTAGGCCTCAGCGAACGCAGAAACGATTAAGAGGTTGTTTCATTGAGAGAACAGCGATTGATATCAATTACTGGTGGTTCCTTCTTCTTTTTCTTTCCTTCGAGACTATCGCTTCCATCTTTGGACACATTATCTATGTGAATTTTTTAGATTTTGCAGTTGGTGGGAGCATATTGAACTGGACCATGATGTTACCAATTTCTCCAATAATAGACAACCTCCCATATCTTATTAGTTGGCATTATAGGACATTTGATTCCTTTTTCTGAGGCTATGAGTAATTGCTTGTCCCATACTTCCTTATTAATGTTAGGCAATTCCTGAATTCTAAAAATCCTCCAAGACGGGGAAAGCACCTGTAATAGCAATTTACAAACGTTGTAGTTAGTGACTGTTGACAAATTGTAGACAAGCAACCAATTGATAATTGCAACAGTTTCCCAAATGCAAAATGCTTTAATCTGTTATTGAGCAGAATGAAAAGCAATAGCAAGCAAATTGATAATTGGATATCACCATATTCTTTTGAAATATGTTATGTATTGGCTGTAGTTATTCACTAAGCAGCCTTTTGTTATCACTCTTCACATTGGTTTCCATCTTTCATCATTATTTTTTCTATTTGCTTTTAAATAATTTGTGTTCCAGTAATCTTAATTATGTTATTTTTTTAGATAAAGGCAACAATTATTGGTTGTAAGATCTGAGTACCCTACGACCCCTATGAAATAGAAGAAATTTTATTTAAAAAATTCACCATAGTGCCTTGATAATTTTTATATTGATTTCTTATTTAATTTAATATTCATTTTTGGCATATCTATTTAAGTTAAGATGGTAGAACAAATCAAATTAAATTTGAACTCTGATTTAATATTCGGCTCAATCAAAAAACTATGAGATTATACTTATTATATATATAAGTTAAAATTGAACACATTTTGAAATTTGCCCATTTTTTTGAGTTATTTCGGAAACTCAATTTCTATAAACTTTAAATGGGCTAATAAAATCCAAGTTGAAATTTAAAGGTGGTGATTTGAAATATTTTTCTATATACACCCTTGAGTTGGTGATGACAGTTAAATGAAAAATTATTATTGAAGAGAGCAATTGTTGTGCATTGGGAATCATTTAGGAAAAAATTGAGAATTTACAAATTCATCACATCATATGCATTAGTTATAATTTCTTTTATTGATTACAATTAATGGTGTTGAACAGTGGAAAAGTTGAAAGGGGCGTAAATTGTCTATGGCGTTCAAGATAGTGAGTCGGTTTGAGTTATGTATTGTATTTGCACCGTGATGGCTAGTTGCCACTACTTGCTCATACTGCTGGATCATACATGTAGGAATATTTTTTGGGTGTCCCATGAGCCCACCATTTCTGAGTTGGATAAATGTGGATAAAACATGGTTTGTGTGTCCACGTCCCCGCCTTTTTTGGAGTTGAACAAACTGTGGAAGGGAAAAATGTTTTGGGTGCCAATCGGCCCTGC